>JANSTX010047473.1:0-12035 GCA_027564355.1 Penthetria funebris | reverse complement strand
TATATGTATATATGAGAAAAGTCCAAGTTATTTCCTGAGATTGAAACCTATTTAAGGGAAGCAAAAAAATCCGAAAGAAAATAGCAAACACAAGTAACGATACGTACACTCGTATATATTATAACAAAAAACAGGGAAACTGATATTTATTGTTGTATATAAGCTATTATAAGGAAAACATGTGTGAAAAATATGGAAACATTTGATAAAATGAAAAGCGTGTATAATATTTAAAAACATAAAAACATAAAAACAAAAAAAAAAAAACAAAAATTCGCAAAATTGTACAAAATTGGTAAAATAAACGTACAAACATTTTCACAAATATCATTCACATCCAGTATGGAAATTCAACATAACATATTTTTTCACACAATAAAAGAAAAACGAACAGAAAAAACCAAAAAACAAAAAATAAAAAGGATATCACCCAATTTTACTTTATTACACACACAAATAATATCTTTGCAAGAAAATTTTCGAGCTTAAAGCTTTATAGTGGATGAAAAGTCTAAAATAAATAAAATAAAAACAAAACAAAAAAAATCACCACAAATTCTTTATTATTTCACTCAATAGTGGGTGACGTTTACACTAATCAATAAATAAATTACATCATTAAATTTTATCGATGAGGATACATTAAATTAAAGTGTTTTTTTTTTTTATATATTCTTCCTGAGTTGACCACCCACCAACAAAAGAAATAAGAAAAATAGTAAGGAAAAACAAAAAAATAGAAAATAAATTTGGAAAACTCGGTAAATGAACACACAATTTCTGTGCAAACAAAGCTCCGTTGACCATTCATTTAACCAGGTAAATAAATGATCAAAGTTCTTTGTTTTTGAACAAATTTACAACCAATAAAAAGGATAATTCATTTATTTAATATCGCGCTTTATCTGCCGTTCACACCTTTTTTGGCAATTTTTTTTTTCTATTTCACGTTTAATTTAGAAAGTAACATCCTTAATTTCATGAATCTTTAAATAATGTTCATTATTTTGCCAAATAAAGGATATCTAATAGCCTCTATAAATATTATTGGGTTGAACGTTGAAATATTAATCAATAAATTTTTATTTGCTTAAATTGTCTAAATTGTTTTCTTATGTAAAGCAATAAATTAAAGATCCTTTTTATATTATAATTTCTTTTTTTTTCTTCCTTTTTTTTCGAGGTAATTTTTTTTCCTTTAAATTTAACTTATACTCGTATATACGAAAAATATTTAATGTATTAGAAACGTTATTGGTGATTATTGTTATTTATTTTCATCCTTCTCGGGCTTCGTTTCGCTATTAAAGAGAAAACACTATTAGTAGATTTTAAAAAAAAGACACAAAATTTTAAAAAAATGATATAATTAAAATTAATCTTACTTGAAGATGGTTTCATTTATAATAATTTTTTGGGATAATTTTCAATTTTTCCATTAAGGGTTAAATATTAAAAATTATATGACTTTAAATTCGTTATAACATCATATCTGATAATGGTTTCGATGGTCTGTTAAATAGTTTTTGATCAAGTGCCTACTATACATCATCAAATTTAAGTCGGCTAAAGTAATAAGTGTTTCGGTGCGGTTGCGGATACCTATTTAGGAATTAACATTATTTTCACCATTTGATGTGGACCTGTTACTCGCAATGTCGACATTTTTCAATTCAAATTGCATCGATTGCGATCATAGAATGTTGGAACCATGCTTGCACATCGACTTTTATGCAGATGGGTGTAAAATTTAAGAGATATAAACTAAATGTTATTGGTTTGAGCTAGTTTTTGTAGAAGGAAAGAAAAAAAATATCGACATATAAGGGTGAAGCAAATTAACTTTTTATTGGTTCATAAGGACACAGGAGGATTATATGATGACCTCAGGAATTTGTGAACATTTGACATAAATTCGTTTTGGTCTTAAAATTTAGGAAACATATCCCCAGAAACATGTAACAAACGTGATTTGGATAGAATGCGATTGTAACAACTGAACAAGTCGTGTATTGAGTGGAAATATCCAAGTATTTGGCAAAATGTAGCCAATCTAATGCCTCCACATTGCGACTATACTGCATAGAAACGATATCATCTGTGATTTGTTCATCGCAAGTCGAAAGGCTTTAATTCTGTCGAGAAAGCCTCAGCCCATATACGTAAATCGTACTTCATTAGTGCCTTATATATGCTTTATATATCTTAGCAATATATTCGGGAATAAAATATTTCTTACAACAATGCAGAAGTGAAAGCCTTTTGACCGCGTTTTACACAAGATACACAAGATGAGATCATTCGATAGTAGTTTTGAATTGATATTCGTTCCAACAAAATTTAGACCCGAAGAGAGATTTCTCTAATATCAATCAGAGATTGTATTTAAATCGTTGTGTAAATGGGATCTGACTATATGATCCCCGGATTTTTTGTCGAAATAGTAAGAATGTTGCAGATTGCGGTCACGTAGCTATGAATTGCAGTTTGAGATAAGATGTGTTTAATAAAAATTAGAAATAGTGTTGTACAAGACGAATTCCGGAAGAAATCAGTGTGAATGCCCACATTTACTTATAGTGTGTGCGGTATTTGTGATAACAATCGCAATTTTTGTAATTTGTGGTACAATATATTACAACAAAACAATTCACAAGGCAACTTAATTATGCTCCGACTGTTGCACAAGTATTTGCAAATCTGTAAAAGCAGCGAAAGAATTGAGAAACTTATTGATATCGACTACGGGATGGTGATATAATACGTCAATTTGCATATATTGCAGATTTTGGTAAGATTGGAACAATTTTTCTAGTCACTATGCGGTCTTTTGAGGCGTAAAAGTGATAATGACGATGATGATGAACATATGCATGTAAACATTGATGAGAATACTATAAAAACGTATTTTTTAACAAGTCGTAAAACAAATTTTATTTGTAATTATTGTTATGTCCGCTGTGTCCTAAAATAGTATTAGTTACATGTTTTTTTTTAACGATTATTCGACCTATACCAAGTGGAATTATAAATTTTTGAGGATTGGGGTCAGGTGAATCAGATAAGATGAAATACATTAGTTTATTTATTTATTGACATGTTTGTGTACAAATCAAGTGAAGAGAAAGAAATTACACATTTTAAAAGATTGATATTACATGTCACAGGAATTAGTGGTATTTATTATTGAGAGTATACTAAATTGGATGAATAGATTGGGTAAAGCGCATACAAATATTATACCAAGCACAATACTTAGCAAATTCAAATAATATGCCGGAAACTTTTCCATCTATTTTTTGTATCAATCTTAATATGGAATCACAATAGCATTTCCCCGTACTGCATGAAAATGCAATTTTCATTCAAGACAAAAAGCTTTTTGAAACGTGATTTACCTTCTTCCTCTTGAATACTCAATTATAAATGGGTTCTATTATTAATATATGGCTATAGTTGATATAAAATGTTCATATTCAAGTATCAATTTATATATAGTTCTACGTACCCTCATATTATAGTAATTTAGAAACTTTATGTTGAATGTACATGGTGAATGGAAAGTTATCGACATTTGCCCTATTTATAGTATGAATAGTTTATAGAATAATTGAAGTGAAATCAAGCTACACTTAGTAGATAAATATTTTCTTTGAGATGTTAAATGAACTGATTCTGATTATTTGATTTTCTCGAAAGCTAATAAACTGTTGCTGTTTACTCTCTTTAACATGTTATTTAAAATTTATTGTAATTGCAAATTTTAACTTGAGAAATTCAGAATATTCCATTAATTGTATCATCTGATGGATTAACAAAATATTTATTTGATGAGATGTGGAATATGTAGACATACACTGGTAGCAGGAAATGAGTTGATACTAGATTAATATGGTCAAATAATTTAATTTGATGAGTATATAATTCGGTTCTGCTACTCCATTTCAATTTTTACGAAATAAAAGCTAGCGTTCCAACATATTCCGGTGGACTTATTTTTTGCAACTGAAAATTCTAGTCGAGAATCCTAGTCGGTGTTAAGTAATAGTAGTAAAATTATCATGGATTTTTGTTGGTATTAGAAATTGTGTGGCCCAATGTTGAAAGTTTTTATGAACAGGCTACCATTCCCCAAGTAATTATTCGGGTTTATAGTGTTCATGGCAAAGTGCAACCGACACGACTGTAATACGGAAGGAAATCAAATGTCGCAACTAAGCATCACTAATTAAAGAAACTTACAAAACTAGATCACAATGTTTACAAAAATCAGAAAAAATATCAGAAAAATTCCTGATAAGAACTATCATTCCAATACTTAATAAGCCTGGAAATAATTCATTATCGGTCACAAATTACAGATCTATCTATATTGAACATTAAAGTTCCTATTTCCACAAATCTCTAGAAAGCTATTGTCTTCTTACAATAATACTAACACTAATGTTTCATTTTGCTGTTCAGTTGAAATCATTACCCTACATCTAGAAAGGTGAATTTGAGAGAATTTTTATTTAATTTAATTAAATCATTGAGATGATGAACATTAGTGTAGTAGTATTTAAATAAATCAAAAACAAATTAGAATTGCTATCAGTACAAAAAAAATCTATAATTTTTGCAAATATCTTTTTTGTTTTCATTCTAACAAAAATTTCGCAAACAAAAATTATTTGCAATTTCTTTAGATTGATTGCAATTTATGCATATAAATTGTGTCTGATAAAATCGCTTTGCCATAGCATAAAATATATACATACTTGAGATTGAGATCTTGGAATATTCAGAAAATCTTGAATAATTTTTCTTTTAGTGGCGGGAATTTCTGTTGCTTTGATAATCAATATTTTTTTTTATCTTTTCTCACTTGAAATCATATCTTCCTTTGTGTATTTTCGATACTACAATAAGGTATACATTTAAGTACAAGTACTCGTACCGTTATTATTTTCCGCCACATATAACATATAAGTAGATTTATGTTAAATCCTTACGATACCTACTTAAATACAAAAAAATCAAGAAATTTTTTAGGGTGAAAAGAAAAACAATTTTCCTTTCCATAAAAAGTATTTCCGATTACAATACTTTATGTTATTATTATATGCTACAACAATAATTAATCATCTTTCAAGTGATTTGTTACGCGTGACAATGTCATGTTCTCAAACATAATATTAAATTACATTACCCTCTGTTTATATACTCGTACATACTTTATGTTGTTATGCTATATATGTTTTATGTTTATATGTTGTCTTTACATTGTATGTTTTTCATTTTTTCTTTATTCCTATCTTGAATCCATAATAGAGTACTGTTTGTTGATGTTAAGTGGGTATATTCACATACTAAGGTTCTAATAGTACAGTTCAAAGAGATCAATTTAAGGGAAACAGAAAAAAAAAAAGAACAAATTACTACAAATATCAGTTTTTTCACTTGGACACTTATGTCAAACTATTCGTAAATAATGTATGAGATGAATTATGATTTGGGGTCAAGAGTTGAAAAATGAACTTCATGTATACCATGATGATATTTTCCAAATTAAATGATCGAATACAGTTTTAATTTTTTCTTTAGCAGCATTTTAGACTTTTTCACATCTTCCATGAAAGCGGTTTTCTCTCAAGTAGACTCTAAGAAACCTAAACAGCTTATTTATGTAGCACTGCGTTAAAATATTCTGTCAACTTTTATTATTATTTAAATGGATTGAACGCTCTATACTGTAGAATTTTCCAGTTCATGTTCTCTGAATTTGCTACCGAACATAGCATTATATAGTATTTATATAATAATCCATGCATATGAATCATATGCTAAAACACCACTCTGACTATCTGAGATTTTTTTTTAGAGCCCATTTTAAGATTCCACTGAACACATCTCTGTGTAGTAAATACATCAACTCTTTTTTTTTGTTGCCGTATGGCAGTAATAACAACTCGAATTCCATCATTCATCCTAGAACTATGTCAGTATACCGGATGAGGTTACACTGCAATTCATATATTTTATTCACATCTATTAGGTTGGTAAACCTGTATCTGAGAAAAAAAATTAACCAAATATATATTGAACGGGATGAGAATTTCTAACCCTCCTAAATGCATTCTCTAAAAATATCAATATATAAGATCGAAGCGTCAATTGAACATGGTCATAGATGGGATAAGTTGCTACATTATTTTTTACTGCAGAATTAAAAATATTGTGAGATTATCGCTACCACAAAAGTTACATTGTATTAATGGTATTTAAATGAGGTACTGGATCTTGTTAATATTTATTCAAATAGATGACATATATAAACAGACTCAGTTGAAGTATTTTGTCATACATGATTTTATAGATCCTTGTAAATATATTCATGATTTTGTTCATCCTGTATTTTAAAATTATAACTGTTCTCAATAGTACTAATATACTGTTTATTGTCATAAATTATTCCAAATTGCTCAAGGTAATAGAGAATAATTGTTTTTTTGATTATATATTTTCGTAGTTGGTCGGATTGATAAATCACACACCATAGTCTCGAATTTTCAAAGTGTCCTATTTTATCCACATAAATCTTTAAATAATATTCTGACAATTCTTTCAATACCGTTAACTCGATATGCCCGAATTTGTATTCTAGCTACTGTAATTCCACGAAGGATCTTTTGTACTAAAATATAATTATTTTCAATTTTGTGCGAATGCATTAGCGCCATCAAATCTGACAAATCTATTTGAGAAACTATTCAGTAACGGACGTATTGCTCTTCATTGCCAATATTTTGAAATGAATCAAATGTTATAGCTTATCGAAAAATGCAATTGATTATTCAATTAGCCTTACTATAGTTTTCTATTTACGCATAGTGAAACGATCATCCGCTATAACTTTCATGTCATGATTCTGATAAATAATGTGATCTAGTTGCCCTTTACTCGACATTCACTTAAATATAGATTGAGCAATATATTTCTGTAGAAAAAGTTTAATGTTGAATAAATAAAAATGTGAATCAATAAATTATAGATAAATTTTCAATTTTAAATTATCCCAAATTTATAATGGAAAATTCATTACATTATTTTTGGTTTCAAACTCAATATTAATGAGTATCTCTAGCTAATTGCAATCAAATATTTAAAAAAAACTATTGTCAATAGTTTATTTATCAATAATATATAAATTGTGAAAAGCAGGTCATTCATTAAAAACTCGAATTCCAAATTGAATTAAATTAATTTTGTATAAAATATTTAATTTTATGTACAGCATATTATGTCCTGGAATTAACACACGCTGAATTGTCATTCAGGTGTGACGAATTTATAACAGAAATAGAATACTGCAGCTTTTCGATGATATTTAAGTACATAGGGTTTTTTTATTGCCATCGAATACTGTTGTAAATCTAAACATGATGAGTCGAAGGAAGCAGTTTTTGACGTATTCTGTGATTGTCCAGCATGTGTTAGGAAGCAAAATGAAACTGTAAGGTATAACTAACGTCTTCTGAAAATTCATAATGAACTCATTTTCGAAAGTTAAAGTGGAGTGGAAGGTATTGTGACTACTGCACCCAGTTAACCTAATATAAACTAATATAACCTAATTATTTTAATATTTATATAATATTTATTTTAATTTTGTATAAATTTACCAACAAACTCTATCAAGGGATGATAAATTAAATAATAATAAAATATGTAAAATTTTATGTTTTATTATAAATATTATGCATTCAGGCATAGAAATTATGCCAGTTTTAGAACTATATTGTGTTTAACGGCCAAACGAAACTTTTTGGACAATTTTCAAATTATATATTTATGTGAAATTTTCACCTAAATTACTAATATATAGTTTTGTGGTTTTTTAAATTTTCAGGAAAACAAAATCGGGGTGGATTACTGGATACAACACAAACTGAAATAGCTGACGTAAATAATGGTAAGAATATACAGTTGAATTTAAAATAATCCTTAGCTATATATTACATAATTGTATTTTTTACCTTTTTGTGCTATCGAATGTTTAGTTGAAATTTTTAAAATTATGCAATAGAATATTTTGAACCTACTTAGCATGAGATTTCCATGTGGCAAATTATATCATCACTGGTATGAAATGGCTTCAAATGTCGTAAAGTCGGAGGTTAGTTTAGCAGACTGCATCTTAGGCAATAAATTAATAATACTCAAAATCCTAGGAATTTAGCCTCGGAAAACGGATTTACACAACGAAGGCAAGAACTGCTAGAAATAAAAAGGAACAAATAGATATACTGACTATGTTCTCTTATGAATTTCATTAACATATGTTGCACTACAATCAACGCATTAATTAGCTTCTCAAACGCTACTTAGACAGATTTGGTTTCTGCTAATTACAGGTTATTTACCTATTCATTAGAATTCTTTATTTGCTTCTCTTCCCAGCCAGTTCTATTGTTGCATAATACAAAAAGTTAAACAAAAACGACAATAATTTCACATTGGAATAGGAATTCATATACTTTAGAAATGTGATTAATCAATTTGACGGAAGAAAAGTATTTGCTTAGTTTCCACACAAAATATCCATATTAGTAATAGGTTCACATAAATTTGAATTGTAAGGAATTTAAAAATATAAAGGCCATGTTTATTACTTTTAAGATTTTTATTTGAAATGACTACCAGTAGGTGGTCCTGGTTAAATAACGTATACAGAATAAATATTATCTCTTTTGTAATTCGAAAGTTATTTTAGGTTTTACACAAATGCAAATGCACACAAATGCAAATTATCAGAAACAGTTATTGATAGAGTTTTCGTGCCTGAGGATGAAACATGCCGAAATTCGTTGCGGCATCTTTTGCAATTAATAGCGATGTTGAAATCCATGTAAAAGAATGAGTTTTTTCGTTTTTTAAGATTAATTGTTGTAGCAGATTATCTAACATATATGTATACAATGTAGTAGGCAATACAACGTATTTTACCGTTTATACCATGTCTCTATCTCTAACCGTTTACGAGTAATTGAAATGTTTATTTTTGATGAAAAACATTGGTACATTTTATAGGTTTGTGAATTTGTATCTGGACATCATAATGTTCACAACGGTTTTAGATGAAGTTTCTGAGTGTGAGGGTAAAATATGTAGAAAGTCGCTGCGCAACTCTTGTAATTAGCCTGTTACCCACTTGATAATTTTGAATAGCCTGTTACCCACTTGATAATTTTGAAATATTTTAAATATTGTTGTTGTTTGTTGTTGTTTAATACTAAACATTTTAAGCTTTATATTTCTGCTCACCTGTTACACATTTGTTGAGTTTGGGACATTTTGTTAGGACGTGAAAAGTTTATTAAATTTTTAAAAAAAATATCAGAAAATCGTTTTAATTTTAAATACCATCCCCGACCTGGAATTTAAATTTTAGTTGGTTTTTTTCGTAGACCGGGCCTCACAAGAATAACTATAATTTACAAACAAAAATGTTTATCAATCTTAGTTTTTATTATCGTAAAATATTGTATTGAAAGTAATTTCTATATTCTGCTCGCCTGTTACACACTTGATAATTTTGAAATATTTTTAATATTGTTGGTGTTTGTTGTTGTTTATTACTCAACATTTTTAGCTTTATGTTTCTGCTCGCCAATTACACATTTGTTGAAGTTGGGACATTTTGTTAGGACGTGAAAAGTTCATTAAATTTTTAAAAAAATATCAGAAAATCATTTTAATTTTAAATAGCATCCCCGGCCTGAAATTTACATTTTAGTAGGTTTATTTCGCAGACCGGGCCTCACAAGAATAACTGTAATTTATAGCAAAAAAGTTTATCAATCTTAGTTTTTATTATCGTAAAATATTGTATTGAAAATAATTTCTATATTCTGCTCGCCTGTTACCCACTTTGATAATTTTGAAATATTATTAATATTGTTGGTGTTTGTTGTTGTTTAATACTAAATATTTCTAGCTTTATATCTCTGCTCGCCTGTTACATATTTGTTGAATTTGGGACATTTTGTTAGGACGTGAAATGTTCATTAAATTTTTAAGAAAATATCAGAAAATCATTTTAATTTTAAATAACATCCCCGACCTGGAATTTGAATTTTAGTAGGTTTTTTTCGTAGACCGGGCCTCACAAGAATAACTATAATTTACAAACAAAAATGTTTGGCAATCAAAGTTTTTATTTACGTAAAATATTGTATTGAAAATAATTTCTATATTCTACTCTCCTGTTACTCACTTGATAGTTTTGAAATATTTTTAATATTGTTGGTGTTTGTTGTTGTTTAATACTAAACATTTTTAGCTTTATATTTCTGCTCGCCTGTTACATATTTGTTGAATTTGGGACATTTTGTTATGACGTGAAATGTTCATTAAATTTTTAAAAAATTATCAGAAAATTATTTTAATTTTAAATAGCATCCCCGACCTGGAATTTAAATTTTAGTTGGTTTTTTTCGTAGACCGGGCCTCACAAGAATAACTATAATTTACAAACAAAAATGTTTATCAATCTTAGTTTTTATTATCGTAAAATATTGTATTGAAAGTAATTTCTATATTCTGCTCGCCTGTTACACACTTGATAATTTTGAAATATTTTTAATATTGTTGGTGTTTGTTGTTGTTTATTACTCAACATTTTTAGCTTTATGTTTCTGCTCGCCAATTACACATTTGTTGAAGTTGGGACATTTTGTTAGGACGTGAAAAGTTCATTAAATTTTTAAAAAAATATCAGAAAATCATTTTAATTTTAAATAGCATCCCCGGCCTGAAATTTACATTTTAGTAGGTTTATTTCGCAGACCGGGCCTCACAAGAATAACTGTAATTTATAGCAAAAAAGTTTATCAATCTTAGTTTTTATTATCGTAAAATATTGTATTGAAAATAATTTCTATATTCTGCTCGCCTGTTACCCACTTTGATAATTTTGAAATATTATTAATATTGTTGGTGTTTGTTGTTGTTTAATACTCAATATTTTTAGCTTTATATTTCTGCTCGCCTGTTACACATTTGTTGAATTTGGGACATTTTGTTAGGACGTGAAAAGTTCATTAAATTTTTAAAAAAATATTAGAAAATCATTTTAATTTTAAATAGCATCCCCGACCTGAAATTTAAATTTTAGTAGGTTTATTTCGTAGACCGGGCCTCACAAGAATAACTATAATTTACAAACAGAAATGTTTATCAATCATAGATTTTATTTACGTAAAATATCGTATTGAAAATAATTTCTAAATTCTGCTCGCCTGTTACCCACTTTGATAATTTTGAAATATTATTAATATTGTTGGTGTTAGTTGTTGTTTTAGAGTAAACATTTTTAGCGTTATATTTTTGCTCGCCTGTTACACATTTGTTGAATTTGGGATATTTTGTTAGGACGTGAAAGTTCATTAAATTTTTTAAAAAATATCAGAAAATCATTTTAATTTTAAATAGCCTCCCCGACCTGAAATTTACATTTTAGTAGGTTTATTTCGTAGACCGGGCCTCACAAGAATAACTATAATTTACAAACAAAAATTTTATCAATCATAGTTTTTATTTACGTAAAATATCGTATTGAAAATAATTTCTAAATTCTTCTCGCCTGTTACCCACTTTGATAATTTTGAAATATTATTAATATTGTTGATGCTTGTTGTTGTTTAAGAGTAAACATTTTTAGCGTTATATTTTTGCTCGCCTGTTACACATTTGTTGAATTTGGGACATTTTGTTATTACGTGAAAAGTTCATTAAATTTTTAAAAAAATATCAGAAAATCATTTTAATTTTAAATAGCATCCCCGACCTGAAATTTAAATCTTAGTAAGCTTATTTCGTAGGCCGGGCCTCACAAGAATAACTGTAAATTACAAACAAACATGTTATCACAATCAAAGTTTTTATTAACGTTGAATATCGTTAAAATGATCAACTAACGTATATAGAATAAATAGTATTTTTTTTTAAATTCGCAAGCCATTTAAATTTTTACACAAATTATTCATATTAGT
>JANSTX010047462.1:0-12035 GCA_027564355.1 Penthetria funebris | reverse complement strand
ATTTTATTAACACGAATTTTTTGTGACATCTAACTTTTATAAGGTTATGTGTTAAAAAAGAAGCAGTTGTGCTTCATTCACAATACGTATTTTGTGTAAGCATTGAATTTGAATATATTTGAATTGTGTGTGTGTAATTTTTCATGGTCGCCAGTGAAATTTATATAAAATTTTTTTCGATTAAAAGTATTTAAAAAATATAATTTATATATATATATATATATATGTACAATATATATTTAATATAGATAAAATATAATATTTAAGAAAAATATAATCCACAATAATCTACTTCACTGTAATTTTAATATCCTACCTAATATATTATTATACACAATATGTAAATACGGGTACACATACGCTATTTCGTCACACTCAAGGTTACATTTTAGTACAGTTTTCATGTGCTAAACATTTTTTTATATAAATTTATATAAATCCATCTAATAAACCGGCATTTAAGCTTGGTAGTGCTGAAAGTAATTACGTTGTTGTATAAAGAATTTTGTTTGTTTTATAAAAGTGTAATATATTTGATAAAAACATGACTTCAAAAGTTCCAAACATAATTCTTAATAATGGGAAGACTATTCCAATGATAGGATTAGGAACATGGGGAGTAAGTATACGGGATACTAATTTTATTTTATTTCAATTAAGTTCTATATAAACTGGTTTTCTAACAATTTAATTGATTATTGATTCATAAACATGATATTTTATTATGTAATCTGTACTAGTATGCAAGTAAATATATTAATAATACGTGGCGAGTATGTAGCCATCAAATGTTTCACATACTTATTATTGCCAGACAGTAATTATCGAAATATTTGTGTGTAAAAATAAATATGATATAAAAAAAATAATAAATGTTCAGAGATATATTTTGTTCCTAAAAATAAACATTTTTTGTAAACATAATCACTATGCCGTTATTATCAATGCTAGTTCTTATATGTGGTAGGAGAGATTGCCTCTAAAGAAATTTGAAAATTTTAAAATGTCCGTAGACCGTAGTTATGTATTTATTCTATTGATTACACGTTATAGCATGATTTAAAAAGCGGTAAAGAAAATAAGAAATTCATAAAAACAGTGTGAAATTGATTTAAAAAACTATATTATTTTTATTACGTGGATATTGTAACCGGAAGAACTGTTCCCAGTTTAGTCAAACAATCTGTGGCGATGAATAGTGAGTCACCGATTCCCTTTTTGAGGTGGCTCAACCTATATTTACCTTATCGAGATGCCACCGGAATACGATTACAGAGCATATGATCGTGAATATAAACATTAGTGTATTGTTTGTTTACTTACTGAATAAAACGTCTCACCAACAAATTAGGTAGCTGTGGCTTTACACAGAACTCCAATTATTTAATTGCATTCAACAGATTATGTACATGTTTCACTGTTGCATTACACATTATACGCACTTGTGTAATCTATATTAAGATGATGATTTATGAGAACCTGTAAAATTACCACTTATTTGATCTTTTAACGTTTAATGTTTATTGCATGACCTCAACCATCAATTTTATGCAAACTGTCCCAAATCTAGAGATATAATCACCATATTGTTAAGTAATGGATACTTCATCCTTACTGGGTCATGTCAGCCAATAAACCATTTCACTAATACCTAGTATACTATAATATTTACACAGTTTATCTGTCATGCTGCAGAAAACGATATTAGTGATCTAATAGAGTTTTAAAGTATCAGCTGTTTACAGCCCTAATCCATTAATCGCTAACCCATGGCATATTTTACATTAAAAAAAGTAGGATTCAATTTATTATAATGATATTGATAATAAGCATGTTGATAATGGCTAATTGATACCTACTGAATGTTTTATATAATATTATAATAAATCAGCAATTCAATTGAATTGGTGATTGTAACACAACACCAATGTGACAATTATTATTAATATTCATTATTATATTCACCTAATAAAATAATAGGATCAGCATCTTAATCATGAAATTATTAATCTATGGCAAAATAAATAGAAGTTCACACTGTAATGTTAGTTGTTATTAATTGAACTTGGTGGACATATAGGGTCATAACTTAACGATAACATCTATGCTTTATATATGATTTCCATAATATTTTAGAATGATATACTAGCTCGATTGTCACAATCGCATTCTGTTGAATTCACGTTTAGTCGTACATTTAAATTTCGAGGCACGTTTTTGTCGCGTGCTTCCCATCTTTCTGTAGATGTGTTTCCTGTCGTTATGAGCAAATAAAAAGTTAATTTGTGTTTTAAACATTAAACGGCATTCACTCCTTAAAGAATAACATTAATATAAAAAAAAGTCATTCATCCATACTTTTTTTTCCTATTTTTTGACCACTTTAGATATCTAAAATACTTAACAATGTCATTTATAGGTCGTTTCGTTTAATAAAATACTAATCTTGTCAAGAACTTATTATATAAAGTAAGATAACGCTATTTTCAGTTTTGTTATCATATTTTCTATGCTTCTTGAAGTATACAAGTTTTTTTACATTTTTGTTAATAAATTTCATCAGTTATATTTTTTAATAAAATTTATCTGCATACGAAGTTACGCAACATATATGTATTATAAAATATAATTGGTGAAAACGTAGAATTTCGACTCCCCGTCCACAGAGTATTGACTATATACGTTTCATAAGATGTCTGCATGACAAAAACTCTATTAGCATTTCTTATGCAAATGACACGTTAGCCCCCTTAGAGGAGGTAAACGTTTTCGGTAGACCTTCAGCAAAATGTTAAATTCAGAATGAAGAGAAAAAAATATGCAGAATATTTGTAAAGAACTGTGAGACAAAATTATATTTTATATATGGTATTACTTGGCACATATTGTGATCCAGTAACACTTCGTGGACGTAAAGATGAGTTTAGTATAAACTTGATGATATAATCGACCACTATCTATTATTTATCGCCAATTGAAGATGATGGTCACATGAATTTTTTCTTCGGTATCTTGTATACAATAAAATGTCTAAATTATTATATTTCTTTAGCATAAAATAAAATGAGATAATAATTGTAGAAAAAATCGATAGATAATTAAATAAAAAAAAATATTATCTTAATTAATCTTGAAATTACTAGTATGCAATTGAAAATAAGCGTTGTGTGGAATAACATTTATTTAGAAAGACTTTATACATTTTATTTTATAGTTTCTATAGTAACAATGTTATAGGAAACCACTCCAAAACAATTCTTAATCGTATAATCGTAGTCTATTGATCGCAATTTATAATTTATCCAGTCAAATATACTAAAAATATAATTATATATAATATACTATAGCTCTACTTAATTATAATGAGTATTTAACAAGTCATCTTGACCTTTACAATTATGATGTTAAACATTTGAGCTAAAGTTGTATGTAAATTTACAGTTACCTAGTTTTTTTTAGTGGATGGTTTATTCAACCAAGTCTACAATCGTGACGCTAATACCTAAATTTTTTGCCACGAATATACACCATAAAACTCACATATTATTGTGTTTGCAAGAAGAATATTGATTGAGCAACCTCAAAGTGGACGTCGGCTACTCTATTTACTACCTTTTAACTACTCACTTTAAGCTTTACGCCTCAAGGTCACATAAGCCGGTCTTTCGATGTTAATTTACCTGGAAAATATAGAATCGATAAAAGTTTACTGGTTATACATTTGAATATAATTTAAGTAGGTAGAGTGGTATACACCCAGCTACTTATCAAGTTTAGTGTTGAGATATACTTTTCCAACTCGTCGACAAACAAGTTAATGTTCTTATGCCAATATGCAAAACAAATATTTTTTGTCGTTAACTTCAATATTGTATATTCATGATAATTAGAAGATCCCATTATCCATACCATATATTATATATTTCGATAATTTGAATATTTGTAACCTCTCACTTCGTATTTCAATATTTATGTACATTTTATTTTAGTCTCCACAAGGGGAAGTTTGTGAAGCTGTTAAAATTGCTATTGATGCAGGTTACAGACACATTGATTGTGCTCTTGTTTATGGAAATGAAAATGAAATTGGAGATGGAGTAACTGTTAAAATTCAGCAGGGAGTAGTTAAACGGTAATTATAGTATAAACGTTTTTAATAATTTAATAACGATATTATTAAGTATATTATATGTATATTTCAATTATATTTGTTCATAAATAAAATCACTAATCCTGTATATTAATTACATAAAATAATTAATTATAATTTAAACTATGAAGGTGAACTTTACAATTACATTGTAACATATTATTTCACTGTGAATAAATTACTTAAATAAATCTTTACAAAATCGACAAAAGTAAAAGTGCATACCGTTTTTCTTGTTATGAACTTTATTTATTATATAAATATAAAACAGAATTCATTTCTTTTAGTGAGGACTTATTTATTACCAGTAAATTATGGAATACTTTCCATCGCCCAAATCTTGTTCGTGGTGCAATGGAAACTACACTGAAAAATTTAAAAACAAGTTACGTTGACCTTTATCTAATTCATTGGCCATTTGCATATAAAGAGGAAGGTGAACTATTTCCAAAAAATGCAGATGATACAATTGCATTCTCGAATATTGATTATTTAGATACATGGAAAGAAATGGAAAAACTTGTCGATGATGGATTAGCAAAGAGTATTGGTGTCTCGAATTTCAATAAAAAGCAATTAGAACGACTATTGGCAAATTGTCGTATAAAACCAGTTACTAATCAAATTGAATGTCATCCATATTTGACTCAAATTAAATTAAGTGACTTTTGTCGAACCAATAATATTGAAGTTACAGCCTATAGTCCACTTGGTTCGCCAAATCGACCATGGGTTACAGCAAATGATCCAGTTTTATTGGATGATCCAAATGTAAGTAAAATAAATATGTATATTTGCTGTACAATTATTAACAGAATATTTACCCATTTAATGTAATTTTTTAATTTTTGTCTTTTTATAGCTATTGAAAATTGCATCAAAATATAATAAAACTACGGCTCAAATACTTATTCGTTATCAAATTCAGAGAAAACATATTGTCATTCCAAAATCTGTATCAAAGTCTCGTATTATCTCAAACTTTGATGTATTTGATTTTGAACTATCAAATGCCGATTTAGATGTACTCAATGGTTTTGAATGTAATGGAAGAATTTGTCCAATGACTGGGTAAGTAGCGAATGCAAATTGTATATCAATTTCAATATATATAAATTCAATCAATATAAATTTTAATTAATTTCAGTTGCGAACCTCATAGTGATTATCCATTCCACGATGAATATTAATTTTCTTTTACATAGCTGCTTTTGAAAAAGTAGCGTTTTTTATTTCAATAATGGTTTTAATTGCTATAAAATTATTTGCAATTTATTTTATTTTAATAACTACTCAATAATTGCATTGTACAATCAATGTTGGCATATTGCTTATTGCATTTACTCATCATCATTATTTTTTTTTTATATACTTTGTTTTATTACAAAATATAGTGAATGATCAAAAGAAGTACCGTTTATATTAAAGAAAATAATATGCCATTAATTAATTTACAACATCTTTAACGTATAACGAATTAATTTTCAATAACTTATTATCGAACTCACTAATTTAACATATTCACTTCATACAATAATACACTCTTCTACTAAGTGATGATGTAAGTTGACACGTAGCACAGCGGAAAAACCTTATGTCAAAATTTTAAATAAGAGTTTATTTGAATTCATAATTAATAGGTTTACATTGCTTAATATTCTTCGCTACGTTGTGTTTGCACGACCGGGTTTACAATATCAACGATCCTTTTCGCCTCAGTGTATCGACCATACACAAATGCCACTTGCTTCAGTTGACAATTCTGTTCAAATTCTCATTTAATATTGTATTTGGTCAGAAAATTTTAAGTATGTGCCTAAACCACCTATTAATGAAAACTTTGTGACACGATGTAATTTGTCATCTTCAAAGTTCCGCACCCAGTACTGATAGACAATTAGTTTTATGTCTGTCTCAGTTTGCGATAGCAAATCAATGTTAGCTAAATCGTGATCTTCAAGTCGACCGCTTAAATTCCATTTGATTAATGGTATCAGTATTCAGTAATTTTCTTGACACATAACCCCATATTTCCGGAGACACGGAGACAGTATACCACCCGAAATAATTTTGAACCCGAACACTACAGCTGAATATATATACTTAATATCATTGTAATTCTATGTTTCAATGAAATCAATAAAATGCATTTTACTAGGCCTAATAAATGGTATTATCTTTCTATGTCTCTGTTAACGATGTGCTACAAAATTTGATCCAATTAACACTTCATTTTCATTATTTATCGTGTTGTTATGCATTTTAATAACTTTATTATGCTTTCTTTAAAATCTTAAATACTAATATGAACGAATGAAAATTTAATATTTATTTCTTACAGGGCTCTTGGACATCCACTACATCCCTTTGAAAATGATGAATATTGAATTTTTATTTTAACTATATATGTACGTTTTTATAACATTATATATTTTATAAAATAAACTTTTAATTATATATTATCACAGAATAGAATATTTTTTTAAAATTAATGTTATCTTTTCGGAAATCGTTACTCTTTAATGTTTATTAATACAAAATAATTTTTGTACAGGGCGTCATTCCTGGAATTTTTAATCTATTGGTATTTAAATTTAATTAATAATTTAATTTTAAACATTTCTTCATCTTCATCATCGTACGTTCGTTCTTTTATTGGTGTTCATATAGAGATTATAATGGTAATTCGTTAATGGTAACATAGTGGTAAAGCGCTAGACTAGCATTACCTGAGTTCGAATTCCAATTTGTAGACAAATAAATAAATTTATCACTTTGTGATTTAACTTAGGTTGACAAACCCCTTTCCCAATGAATGTGCTGCTGTTAAAATAATATCATTCGTATGTCTTTGGAATTGTAGGTTAATATACTCTATTCCGACATAATAAATGGTAATAATTATTTAAGTGCACATTTTTTGAGTACCGTATTCAATAAATGAATAAAGGGTCAATAGTCTACTAACAAGTGTACTCTAAATGGTATCTTTCACCGGTGTTCATCTAGAAATTATAATGCTAAAGCAATACCATCGTTTTGGGGTCTAAACATTTAGCCATTTTTCCAGTGCAGACTTTATCATTGGAATGTATATAACTGCTTGATTACATTCTAATAGTACGTAATGTATCCATTAATGATTTTTGTATTCAATGTATTTTCCCAAAACTTCATTTCTAATTCTATGCCTAATTAAATGATCAGTTATTTACAGTATATAATACGTTATTTCATATATTTTACATATTTCAAATTATGTTTCTTAAAATCATACCTACTATACATAATTTTGACATATTGAATTTTTAAACATTTTATTAATTTTAATATTATCAATAGTCAATTGAATTCACAAATGGCAAATAGCATTTTATTAAATAATGGTAACAAAATTCCTATTATTGGCATTGGAACATGGAATGTATGAGAGTACATATATGAAAAAACTATGTATATTATTATATATTGATTTATATTTTTATCAAAATGATTTCTTAGGCTTTATCAGAAGAGGTTTATGAATCAATAAAAATTGCAATTGATACTGGTTATCGTCACATTGATACTGCATCCATTTATGAAAATGAATATCAAATTGGTAATGCAATAAAATTAAAAATTGATGAAGGTGTTGTAAAACGTGAAGATCTTTTTATAACTACTAAATTGTGGAATACACATCATCAACCAAATTTAGTTCATGATGCTATAACAGAATCATTGGAAAATTTACAATTATCATATATCGATTTGTATTTAATTCATTGGCCATTTGCATTCAAAGAAGACATTTATGAAACGTATCCAAGAGATGAAAATCAATCATTAATATTTTCTGACACTGATTATATTGATACATGGCTTGAAATGGAAAGATTAATTGAAATGGGATTGGTTAAAAATATTGGCCTTTCAAATTTTAATAAACAACAAATTGATAGAATTCTTGAGAAATGTTCAATAAAACCAGTAATAAATCAAATTGAATGCCATCCCTATTTATCACAATTTGATTTGTGCAATTACTGTACCTCAAAAAATATAGTTATTACAGCGTATAGTCCATTGGGATCACCAAGTCGTCCTTGTAAAATATTTTAATTTACACACCAGCTTGCATTATCAATGTCACACGATTTTAATAACTGCAATAAATAAATTCCAATTAGAAATGTTAGAATTTATAATAATGTCATGTAATTGACCGTACTCATTGCATATTTATAAAATTTAAATCGATAACTTATTAAATTAAACTTAACTATTCTAAAGTCTGCAGTAATGTAAATTTTGCAGACTACTTCGTACAGTGTATAAAGTAGAGTATTATTTTAATCATTAGTTATTTTATCATGTGTCATTGCTAATAAAGGCAGTTCAATTAATATATTATTTTTTATTATAAAATATTATTTTCTTTGGTTTTTTAAGTTGGATTAACAGGTGAACCAATTTTATTAAAAGATGAAACTATAACGAAATTGGCTAAATATTATAGTAAGTCAAATGCTCAAATTTTAATTCGTTATCAAATTGATAGAGAACATGTGACTATACCTAAATCAGTTACCAACGACAGAATTATATCCAATTTCAACGTATTCGATTTTAAATTAACAAAATCAGATATGGAAATATTGAATGGTCTTAATTACAATAGAAGATTTGTGCAGATGTTATCGTAAGTTAATTTAGTAATGAGTATTTGTAATTATATTCAATTTATGGGATAGGAATACTCAAATATTATTCATAATATAATGGCTAGTCACGTATGCGACAGTCGTGATCCATGAGTAGGGGATATAAGAGAACCATATGCATTCAATTTTAATGTATCAGAAGCGACACCATCCGGGTCCTTGAATGGAAGGTTCCATTTAAGTATTTTCAATCTATTACCTGTAATCAGGATAAATATCGCAAAAGAACAGTTTTAATAATCACCATTTTAAAATATGTTAAAAGCTATAAAGAAAGAACATTATTAATGGCTTATTCGAAGAATACTTGAAAAGCAGACCCAAGCTAAATAATTCAAAATTAATGATAAATGGCTACTCGACTAACAGGTCTGGAGAACTTCGGAATCTTGAATGTATAGAAATAAGAAAAGCATGAGACATAATTACTTAATATTATATAACAAGAAACATATGTACAAATTGATATTGGTACTGATCTAATATGCAGGAAGTGTGAAGAACACAACATGACTCAAAAATAAGAATGACGAAATTTGGTAATGTGGAAAATGCATATAACAGATAGGTAAAGGTAAAGTATAGTAAAATAGATACAAGGATCACAGTGCTAGGATATCTGGTCTCACTCATACCAAGACGAAGAACAAGAGATAGACGTTAAAAAAATTGGTATCAATGGATGAAAAAGCAAATGTCAAAACACATTGATTTTATGCCAGCCCGATGTACTTATAAAGAGCATAAAATTAGCAACAAATTTTTCTAGAATTTTACAGTTTAAACTCTACTGTTATTACACGGCATCTGTGGTTATTTGTTATTGAAACAGCTTTTAATCATGTTTTATTCCTCATTTTAATTTTAACTTCATAGCACTGATTACATTAAATAATTTATTTGTAGTTGTATTTCTCATGAAGATTATCCATTTCATGAGGAATAATAGCAGGAACATCAAACATGCAAATAGTTTAATATAGAAATATTGAAACAAAACCAATAAATGAATATGTACAATGAATGGTTCAATTAAATTTAATAAATAAATTATTTAGGAAGTAGTTATATGTTTTATTTTTTATTACTATTATTTATCTACAATAAATGTTAATTATTTGTAATAACTCAAATCAAAAGCAGTATATTTTTTCTTACCTCTTCATATATTACATCATATAATTCAGAATTCTACAACCCTATGCGCATTTGACTCGTATGACCTGTCTTTAATTCAGTTGACCTCTCATTTTTTAGTTATGTACTCGTAATAGTTTTAACTCCCAACAGTTTTATGTAATACATTTTATACACATATGCCAGTTATTCTGCTACAACAATTAGTCTATAAATACGAAGAAACTTGTGCTACTACAAGGATTTTAACTGCAAAAGATGCGCATCGACTTTCTACATATTTCATCCTCAGACACGAAAACTGTATCTATAACCGTTTCCGACATATTTGCATTTTAAATAAAATACATCTTCTTTAAGATTATGATCTAATACAAATTGACAATCCTATGAAATGTACCAAGGTTTTTCATCAAAAACAAAAATAGCAATTTCTCGTAAACGGTTAGTGATAGAGACATGGTGTAAACGGTAAAATGCGCAGTAATGTTTACTACATATTATACACATATGCCAGTTATTCTGCTTCAACAATTAGTCCAAAAAAACGAAAAAACTCGTGCAACGAAGAGTATTTTAACATCGGTTTTAACTGCAAACGATGCGCAACGACTTTCTACATATTTCATCCTCAGACACGAAAACTCTATCTATAACCGTTTACGAGATATTTGCATTTTAAATAAAATACATCTTCTAAAGATTATGATCTCCTAATACAAATCCACAATCCTATGAAATGTACCAAGGTTTTTCATCGAAAACAAAAATTGCAATTTCTCGTAAACGGTTAGAGATAGAGGCATGGTGTAAACGGTAAAATACGCAGTAATGTCTACCACATTTTATACAGATATGGCAATTATTCTGCTGCAACAATTAGTCTAAAATAACGAAAAATTTGGATTTGTATTAGGAGATCATATTCTTTAGAAGATGTATTTTATTTAAAATGCAAATATCTCGGAAACGGTTATAGATAGGGTTTTCGTGTCTGAGGATAAAATATGTAGAAAGTCGGTATGCATCTTTTGCAATTAAAAACGACGCCGACAACTTTGTAATATCACGAATTTTTCGTTTCTTTAGACTAATTGTTGTAGCCGAATATCTGGTATATGTATATATACTGTAGTAGACATTTCCACGCATTTTACCGTTTACACATTGTATCTATTTCCAACCGTTTACGAGAAATTGCAATTGTAGTACTATGATGTTTGAGCATTCATGCCAGAAGATAATAATTTAAATTTTGAATTCAAATTGAACCTATCTTATATATATATAAAAGTCAGGGTAGTACGTTACGAAAACCAATGCAAAAAAAAACAAGTTTTTAAACTTTAGTATCAGTGTGTTCCGGCGGTATTGCGTAGAGATCAATATAGATCAAATCACATCTGGATGTTAGTCGGCCACTCCTTTCACTGTATGATTTAGAGTACATATTTCAATATTGAATATAATTTTTGGAGTTTCTTTGATAAAATAAAAAGAAAGACAAAAATTATTATAAATCAACATATTTCTTTATTGTTTACAAAACTTATTAAAAATATATCACAGTTTTGTGATTACAAAATATATTATCATTATATATAGTAAGTATAATATAATTTAAAAAAAAAAACAAAAAAAAATTAAATTTATATAATCCAATGATTTATTATTAAAGCGGTTCTATAATAATTTGAAACATATTATATAATTTGTTCAGTTTATTGTATTCTTTGATAAATGAAATTTTATTGTTTTTAAATATTGAATATATTTATATTTCGCATTATGCATAATATTTTCTAATTATTTATTGAAATAGCCATTACATATATAGATTTTAACTGAAATTTGTTAATTGATCGCCTTTTAATAGGTCAGTCGGTCAAGTAATTATTTGCACGTAACAATAACTTTGAATTATTAAACAATAAAATTTTAAAATTTGTAAACCTTAAAATTTGAATTTGATTTACTTGTATGTTCATGAAATGAGAGTCATGATAGCACAATAAATGATATATTATTCTGATGAATACATT
>JANSTX010047451.1:0-12036 GCA_027564355.1 Penthetria funebris | reverse complement strand
TAAAAATACAAAATGATTTCATCTGGACGTTGTCGACCGGTATTACTATAGTTGATTATATTTGACCATATTAGCAATGACCATAGATTCAATTCACGACCAAAATCAATTACAAACAGTTATTACATTGAAAAAGAAGAATGCAAATGCAATTTAAACTCAGGTGCATCGTTAATTTTAATCCTGCGTCCGCTCAGTCCGTTGCACATATTGATTTTGAGAATTTTGAAATGACTAATCAAATTGCATTAGAATAATACAATAATTTAATGAATGCTTATTACTATTTATTTATGAGTTAAGCCAACGACAGTTAAGTTAGAAATGAAAGATTTTTTTAACCACTTAAATTAAATTTTTGAATAAATTACTGAGGTGTTTTATTGATGCTATTAAAATTAATATCATTAATGAAAGTGCTTAAAATCGTCATTAAAATGTATTATTATTGTCAACTTAAGGAATTTTAAATTCTAAATAAATAAAAGACAAGTATAGATATACTCATATAATCGCATTAAATTAAGATACAAAATAAAAAATAAATATTATACTTTCAAGTATTATTTTTATCAGTAATATTATGGTGTAATAATAGATATTAACTTTATTCGAACGACCGGAAAAATCATTAAATTATACTATTATATAGTGAAAATAAAAATCTGTTTAGCTACCTATATAAAATCATAAATACTAACAAGATTATTAAAAATAAAATTTTATCCTTTAAATTATAATTTTAAGAAACTTTTGAATTTTGTGAGTCAGTGCATTTATCAATACTATATTAAATAATATGACATCATCAACATATCAGACCTTTACTTTGTTGTATGTAAACCTATTAAAAAATTTCAAAAAAAAAAATTATACATTTGGATAAATAAATTTGACTTTGATCTAAACGTTGGTTCCATAAAAAAAAAATCTTGATATCATTATGATGGTTTACATTCACTTGAATCGTTTATCTCCGATGTTAGGTATCATTAAAAGCAAGTTTCATATCAGATTTTTGGTCATCGACAGTTGACCCTAGAAAACAGATCGATCAAATGGAAATTTTTGAGTCTAAGTTTTCAACAAAACTACAATAGGTGTTTATTTACCATTAAGATATTTTATGAACCCGAACGAATTTTTAAATGTAACTAATAACATATTCTGTCTTGCCTTATTGAATATTATCAAGTAAATCAATCAGTACATAATTTTTGGCTGATCTCGTTTTGGATGTGCGTTTTGCGTTTTCCATATATGATCCTAATAATAATAAATGTTAGTATTCTGTAATCTAATTTAATTTATCAATTACATCATCATCTAAAAGTACAACGTTTTTAATATGCATGTAACATCAAATGTGAACTCAAATAAATATAATTGAAATTTTTCAACTAGTGATATATGTATATTATATATTTTCAATCTGTCCTCGATCACACGTCATTACTGACATTTATCTTGATTGAGTTAAACCCCAGTATTAATAAGTTTTTTTTTCTCTATTACAGTTTACGATAATTTCATTATGACAACATTATAAAATTGATCCATATTTAAATTCTACTACAAGCTATGATACATTAATTCTAAAAATAGTTATAAATACATTTTATTAATATATGGTATACTAAATTCATTAATCACTAAATTATAATTTCTCTGTAATATTCTGATAAGTAGCTGTAGTAAACCAGTCCGATGTATCATAATTTAATTATTCATAATAATATAAATATATGCACTAATGCAATTTAGCAGATTATTATAGAAAAACATAGTGAAAAATTGTGTTAAAAATGTATTCATAACAAAAACAACCTGTGGATCATAATAGTGAAGTTGATAGTGTTGAACTTCATGATGATGAAGAAATGATTCGCAAATGACTAGATTAAAACGATAGAATTTAAATTAGATGAGTCTGATAAACAAAATATTTGTTTATAACAATATTTGGATTGGTATAAAAATGAGATCAAAAAATAATTATGAAATAATTCGAATATTGACTCGAATCTCATTAGATTCCATAAAAATATTATTATTATAATCTGATATCAATGCTTATCGACTGAACAAAATATTTAGCAGTCATTGCTGATCGCACATCGAAAGCCTAATTAAAAGGAACAAAAGATTAAAAAAAGTTTCTAGATGTATACTTTACATAATTGAATTAATGCTGATCATTTAAAATAATAATTGAAATTGTGAGATGATTTTAAAAAAAAGCGCCTGTTACCTTATGTGTAAAAGAATTTATTCTGAATTAAGTTAAAACTTTACTGATTGAGTCAGATGTGATAAATTTTTCAGGTATTAGCGTTTACACATAGAAACATGATGTAAATTAGTTTGTTAAATCTTGTCTCACACATGTTAGAATATTACTGTTTTGATTTAACAACTTTTTTAATTAAAATTAAATTATTTATCCACACATTTTCAATATTAACACAAGTCAAACATGATTGTCAACATTCATATCTATATTTTGTATTAAAGCATTTACGAGTAATTATAAATATATATAATATGATGAGTTAAATTGCCCAAATTGAGTCCCATGGGATGGACCTTGAATTTTGTTAGTTATTCAAATAGTTCATTCTAAATATATATCAAATTTTATACAAATCCTCTGTGGATGAGCATCACCAAAGGTTTGACCCAAAAATAAATTATTCATTCAAACTATTCGTACATTATATTTGATATATTTGAATACAATTTTATGAGCAACTTTAAGTAAACAATAAATGTAATGATTTAACTTTAAACATTACTGAATAAAACAAAAAAAAAATCTATGTGGGTTACATCACAAAAATACATTTTCTTATTAATATTCAATATGATGATGGTATCATATAATATACTAAGTCATATTGTGAACTATTTTGCATAAATATCTATATTTTAAAAAAAAAAAAAAAAACTTCGTTATTTGCATAATGACACAAGAATTCAATTAGAATTTAGTATTCTTCATCTGCAATGGAACTTATTAGGAAATAATATTAAGATCTTTGCAAGCAAAAGAACGAAAAAAAAATGTTTGAAGCATTTAAATTATTAGAATTAATTCTATTTCAGCAAAAAAATATACTTTTTCGCAAATAAACTTAAACTTTTTATGATTTTAAAACCAACGCAAGAAATAAATTTGTTGGCAAAATAATAAATAAAGACACTATGCTTTATTATTACATCACGTATGGTTACACATTTTTTTATTTTTTTTTTTTTTTTGTATATGTACCTATGAATTAATTGTGTAAATATTTGATATTCTTAAATTAGATTCTTTCTCAAATTTAAACATTTAATTGAAATAGGAAAAAAAAAAATTCTAGTTATACAATACATTTAGTACTGTAGACGAGAGTTCCATTCATATTGGAGTATTCGTACCTGTAAAGATAATTTGAAAGGTCTTCTTTTATGGGTTCAAATTTGACAAAAAATTGTGAGATTTACAGTTTATTATGTAGTATTGCACAAACTGACATAATTATTTAAAAAGAACAGGCAAAACAAACACTATACGGATCGATATCAAAAATCAGAAGAACTATGTTTTACAGTAAATTTTCTTATAAAATACTTTTTCAGACTATGGATTGTACTTAGAAAGTCAGTTTATACAGCTATTTCTAAATCATTTGATTACAATTTTTTTTTTTAAGATAATCCATATCTGGTAAAACAACATAAAAAATATTTCATTGTAGACCTCAATCTTTTAATTGATCATGATAATTATGGGCTAATTTGGAAAATGTTTAAATATGACGATTTATGTTAGAAAATAAAAAATATAGCGTTCATTCGAAAGAATATATAGAATATATAAATTTAAGACTTTGAGTCAACAATAACAAATACGTGTAAGTTAAAAATATACATCCCAGAAAAAGAAAATAAATTTCGAAATTTCCTTCCGATATTCATAATAATAAATAATTAACTATCTTTTTGATTACGCAAACTGTTTCATGTCGTTTATTCTTGTTAAAAATGAATTTTATTATTTATTGTTGATGATTTTTATTGATTCTTTTCTTATTTGTGTTAATTTTTTATTAGATTTAATTTCAATATCGATTGTCTAATAAAACAAAATAATAAACAATTGTATATTGCATTAAATTCAATTGTGAAATAAATTATAATAAATTTGAATGCGTTTTAAATTCAAATTTGAATGTACTGTATGTTTTCCTCGTGTGAGGCCCGCATATAGCCTGGCCTCAATTTTCTTTCCTATTTTTTTCAAGAAGATCGTAAAATAATTTAATATTATTTTTATTGAATACCAAAATGCATTTATTGCAACATTATTGTGTGAATAAAAAAAAAATAAATTACAATTATTTCAGGTGTTACAATATTCAAAGAAAACTATGGTGTAATTAAAATTAAACTAATTCTTTTAATTTCAAATTTCACATTCCGTAATATTTTTTATTAAATAAATTAAAATGCATCGTTAATTGGTGCGTGATTTATTGTAAGATTGTGAAATTAAGGTTGAAATAATTTCATTTAATTTTACATTCTATTGTACTAAATGCGATTCTATTTCTAGGTATGATGTCTAAGCGAGATATTCAATATAAAAATTGAACTCTAGATTCGATACTATAATCATCTATAATATATCTATCATCCCCAGATCATTAAAATAAAATATTTTTTAAATGACGTTTCTTTGCTTATAATAATTTTAAGAACAACATTATGCCATCATATAATTAAAGTTATAAACTTGAAGATTTTTGGTGTCCTTTTCATTTCATTTATTTTAGTTCGAGAAGTTTTTAAATTGCCTTTTTTTGCCCTTAAATTGGTAAAAAGAAAAAAATGATTTCAAAATAAATCGATAAAGTTGTAAATATTACTTTCGGGAATAATTCTAGTATTATGAATGTTATAATAAGATTGAACATAGTCTTCGTCATTATCATATCGTAAAAGGACACAGGTTTAAATTCTGCTGTATTTATATAACGATTCTAAATCATATATTCTCTTTAGATACATATTATAGTATTATATGTGAGTATAATACATTTAAGAGCTTAATTCAATTCAATAAAAATGATCTGATTTGATCTTAGTCAGGTTTCTAAAAATGATGATTTCTAACAGAATTCACAAACATAATCTACACATTTTTTATATAATACATTTCTCGGCCTGTATTCAATGTCAAGGGCTCACAGAATGATAACTTATAAATAAGGTATGTATATCAAATTTTCTCATTTGAATTCTCAAGAGTTCCTTTCATTTGACAGTTTTGACAATTCAATTCCTGAATATTGTATCAGTACATTTCGAATATGTATTTTTTTATTCAATAATCAATGTTTGCGATCCTTAATTTTCCTTCGTTCTACACTACTAAGAAGTACCTTGGGGTAGTAAGACGACATACCATAAATCATGAATTTTTAATGCTTTAACTCAGGGTATTGCCTAACTAATTATTTTCCCTGAAACAGCATATTCAAGCATCTATTTAAATAAATTAGCAAGTGTACAATTAGCATCGAAAATATGAGGCGATGGATGTTACAATTAAATAATTAATTAAATTGTAACTTTTTTAAATATAATATTTACGTAAAATTAAATAAAGGATAATTGAATTAAATTTACCGTACATCCTAATACATAGTAAACAGCAGCAGCTGACGGACTAAACATTCAATTCGTAAAGCAAGTAATAAAAAGAATATAATATTACATGCGATGGTGCTACTATATGCTAGTGTATGGTAAGGACGGCAACATTGTTGAAATTTTTGATTTATCGTGAAATAGAAGATGTGTAAGACTATCGGTGATAGTATAAAAAATAAATTTCATTTTCTCTTTTATTATGTGCATACTTGAACTTGACCTTTCGGTTTAACTGGTGTTCAATAACCTTATGAATTGTTATTAGCGACATAATGTCTAATTGTGGCGTTTATATCAGAGACATTTTGGCGTTATTTTTATTTGAAATTATGTTAAGAATTTTAAATTATTTGCGATATGTGATATACGATAACTTGAGTACGCTTCAACATATCGAAATGAAATTTTTTGCAATATGATTGTAATGTTTTAGAGATAAAGTGTGGACAGATGAATTAAATTAATGTACACCTGAAACACGCACATAAAAAGTTCTCTTAACGATTTACGTAACATTTCCGGTATAATCAATAAATTTCATATTCAGGATCTTTTATCTATAGAAATTCAAAAATTAATTATCATATCCAATTGTATCAATCTAATGGGGTGTACAAGATTGTCTTGTTAACTGTAAACTAATTAGTTTCTAATTAGATGTAATTTGCAGATATATAGTAAGTCTACCACAGAGTACAATTAAGGTAACTGATTAAACTTCAATCTGATGATTTACGCTGACCCACAAATTAAATAATCTATACTTAGTGTTCACTATCTCTGTCATTTTGATATCGTAAAATTAACTTACTTAGTCGCATTTATGCATCCCTATATGTAATTAATTAAACCTTTCAAACAAAATAACAAATACAATTTTCGATTACTTTTACATATATAATCTTGAGCAGAAACTATATGTTAGAGTATTTGATCACAAGCACATAGTTTTCACATAGTTCTGTTCACTTTTAACGCTAAACCGTCAGCCGTCACGCTGCCTTTTTTAACGACAATTTATATTTATTTTAAGTAAAAAAAAAAATTACATAGTTTTGTAAAGATCTATTTACACGTATTACAAATACATCTTGTTATTTTTTTTTCCTTATAAATATAATTTTGGCATCTTCATTTAAAGTTCAAGGAACTAAATAACTAAAGACAATATACATTTCTATAAAATATATTAAATAAACATTGAGGAATTAATATTTATTACATTTGGCACGTATTAAAAATAATAATATTTAATTTAAAATGAATATGTGGTATGATGATGATGATCATTCTGATGATTCTAATGATCTAATTTTATGTTATATAAAATAAAATAATTATTCTAAAATTGCATGTCAGCAATGGCATAAACTAATGTATGGTATATAAAATAAAATGTAAATAAATAATAAATTTTATAGATTCATTTCTGGGAATACAAATATCTGATAGTCATATTACTAACTCACAGAATATTAGTAAATTAATTAGGAATTTCTTACTAAACCTATATACAGTGGCATAAGTAGCATATTATAAAACATAAATGCAATGTTTATATTTTTTGGGTGTACTCATATAATTCTAAAATAAATAATAATTTGAAACCAATAAATTTATGTGTATGGTATCGAGAATTCAAACAAAAAAATCTAATTTTATAATCGATTAATTATTCCTGTTCAGTACTGTGATAATCGTCAGTTTCGTTAGTCATCTGTTTCTGAGTATTCTTCCTGAATAAATTCTAATTACGAATTTAAATTGTATCTATATGTGGTTAGATATTTAAATAATTCGGTAGAGTTGTGTGTAATTCTACAGCTACTTATTTTCCTGATGTTGTTGATGATGAATAGAATGACCGATTTACATATCAAACTTTTTCAATTCATGTGTTAGCAATCCACAACTATACGTATCAATTTTTGATTATCTGGATGTCTGAAAAAATGTTGCACCAATGAATATATAGAAAGTATTGATAACTGGCGATTTATTTATTGCGAAAGAAACTCAGATAATAAATTCTTTAAATATTTTCGGGGTGGTTCTATATATTAATCTTTACTGGGTTGCTTTGGAATTTGTAATTTAAATAAAATTCATTATGTACGAGTTCTAATAATTAAAGTTTCGGTACTATTTCACATATGTTAAAAACAAAAAATATTTTTGATTTGAATGAAGGTGGTGAAGAATTTTAAAAATACAGTCATTATATCTATGCTATCTATATGGATACAATATGACACCATATAATAATATATTACAAATGACATAAGTGTCTTAAAAACTAAAATATTAAACAATTTAATTTAAAATAAAAAACAATACAAACAACTAAATGTATATTAAATTATGAAATCATCAATTTCCGGTCGGTGAAAACAATTACTTTCGCCATATAGAATTTTATTTTCAGAATATTATAGAGGTCATTCTAATGTCCACACATATTACTAATGCATTTTTTTAATTTTGAAGTTTTTTGCGAAAAAAAAACTACAAATTTTAAAAATGTGTCACATTAATGTAAATAACTTTATAATTTATTATATGGGATAAAAAAAATCGAAGGGATTTCTTGTTTGTGGTTTTCTAAAAGTGTATTCCAACTGATGGTATATAACAAAGAAATCATTTATGATATCATTTATTATTACATTAAAAATGATTGTAATAACCATTGGTCAATTACTCATTCCTTCTTATACACTTTAATAAGCAAGGAATTTTAAAATATAATAAATGTTTCGCATATTAATTATTTATAGTAATAAAATGTCAATTCTATACTATCTAAGAAAAATAATTTTTAATTTTTTTTTTATATTACAAACGAGTAAATTACAATATTAAATATCATTTTATTGACATTCAATGTTTAATTTAGCATTTCTTTAGATTTAAATTGTGCCGAACTTTTTGACATATTTTAGATTTAATTAAAATTACGTTATGGAAATCGATTATGGATCTAATTATTATTTTTTATTATCTTGACCTATTGTATATCATATGTGTTCATAGATAGGAAACAATGAATTTGCCGTTTTAAATATCCATAATTGAAATTTACGATCAGTAATAGGTTAAGTAACCTTGACTGATAATTGAATCGTCACTACTTATTTAAGAGTTACGAAATATTCTTTTAATCCATTAGAATATTTTGTTGCCTACTACAATTTTTGGACCACACGGTGTAATTTAACATATAATTAAATTAACATATACAGCAGTTACGAGTATTAATGTATAATTAAATTAAAAATGAAAAACATAAAACAGTTGGATAGAATTTTTTGTAAGCTAATTAATAATTTTTAGTTATGGTGCGAGGTGTCATTGTACAATATTAACGAAAAAGTATATGAAAATTTTTAAACAATAATATATTTTTAAATATGGTTATATTAATAATTAATAGTTTGATTATATCAGTTTAATAGAACATTAAAATATAAAATCCATATAATGTATACATGTAAAATACTGAGGAATAATTGTATTTGGAAATCAATCCACTCTTCGTCAATTCATCACTACTCTATATATGAGGACGTAGAGATTCAGATAACCATCACTCTAACTTCGATTTCTACGATCAATGCGAATTTAAACATTATTTGTCGACTCTATAAACGTATTATTTCTGAACAATTTCAGTCAACATATGTGAATTTCTACTGTTAATCTTCTCGACCGGAAATCCTATTGATAATCATGAACACTTTTGTTAAATTAAAATATTATTTTAATCTCGAAGTTAAGGATTTTTTCCAATACATTTTGCTAAAATTTTGATAATAGTTAGATCTATAATTGAATGTGTCAAATATAGAACCTGATTGATTTTTTATAAAAATGATGGCTATTTTAAAATTTATATAACATCTGATCGTGAGTGGTGATAGCAGGTACAGGTTGTTGATCAATTTCATCAACAATCTATGACCGCTATGATAGTTTGCTATTTCAATTGCGATGATACACTTTATCTGTATATACCATACTGTTATGATTACTTACGCAGCAGTAATCCAAGTCCCATTCCAATTCACGCACTATTATCCAAATAACACATCATAAATATTACAATATAAAAAATTGAGTAATGAAAAAAGTAATTTCCCATAAACAAAGTTAAAAAATGAAAACCTGATTTTCCTAAAAATAAGACTCTGCAATTAAATGCAGCACATCAACAATGAAATAGTAGATAGTAAAAATGCACTATACATTTATTATAATCATTCCTATTAGGAAATTATAAAATCAATGTGCATATGGTTGGTCCGGTCCGGTTGTTGCACATTTCGCAACATTCAAAATACGCGGTAACGAAAATTTAATGTAGATTTTTTTTTTTTTTTTGTGAGAAATGGAAAAACGAAAAGAAAATTTTTATTGGGACGCCAGTTAATTTTCTTTTACCCATCATTGACTTGTGTAATGTTTACAAATTTAGCTCATGTAATACATTTAAGAGAAAATAACAAAAGACATATGCTATATATTTAAAGTTAGCCATATAGAAATTGATTTTCAAAAAGATACATTTTTCCTTGGAGTTTATAGTCTTAGTTAATTAAAAAAAAAAAAATACACATAAATATTTAGATAGATAAAAACCAGGTTAAAAGAAAATTGTATGTAGTTTTACTATATACTATACGTACTGGTTCGGTGGCATAGTATTTCCACTATATACCACAAGACTTTAGTCTACATTAAATTGAAAAATGAATGTTCATCGTATATTAACAAATGCGGGTTAATGTTGTGGCATTTCCTGAATGATATTTTGCTAAAATTGAGATTCACACTTATAATGTAGAACAATAAACTCTACGTTGTATTGGCATTTGATATTGCAATGCAATTTCTAAAGAGCAACAGGATAAAACGGTTGCAATTATATGTATCTGAATATTTATCTTATCTAAAATAGTATAATAGTAACTTAGGACTTAATTCTAATCTGATCTGAAAGCGTCTACATATCAAAATACAACTTTGAAAAAAAATATTTGAAATTGAGGTCAGTATCTAACACTCACTAAGGCTTGAAATGCTGATATTGTTCCATTTACGAACTATTCACCAATATAAATTTCACAAACTTCTAATTAATCCTGAAGACAACTCGTAACCGAATATATTTTTATATATCGCTCATGAGTTCCTTCACCACTTTTATGTTCAGCTATCAGCAAATTCGATACGATAATAGCCTAGGCAATTGCTTTTGTATATTTAGAAATTTTAGGTCACATAGGTTTTTATGTCACATAGAAAACAATTACGATGTTCCTTTTCCGTTTCTATTATTTATGTACGAGTATATGCACGGAGATGAACTTTTGAGACTGTCTAGAAACAGTTTTACACGAAATTCCATGATCATTGTGGGTAATCTATATGAGCATGTAACTTGAGAAGATATTTGATACAGTATCTGGACATCTCAACTGACAAGTATTAAGATCTTTAACAATTTCTGAACTAAATATTTCTGCTAAAAATATGTAAATAAATACCAATATTAGTATCTAAACAAATTATGTAAAATCTATCAGAATATTCAACATCAATCAAACTGCAATTATATCAAGTGCATATCGGTGTCAGAAGTTTTATGTAAATGGGAAGGTTTAGGAAATTGTTGTTCGACCAGAAATAACTTATGATTCTGAATGTTTTGCTATTAAAAGGGACCATTTACAGAAATTACACACAAAAGGAATCAGAATGCTGCATACATTCGTTTCCCAAAATGCAGTGAACAACGAATAAGTGCTTCTAAAATATATGTCTATTGTTTTGTAGTAAGAATACTTTCCTGAATGCAGGCACTTATTCAGACCCATCGTATTAACTTTCCCCGTGGCATAATAAACTTTACTATAATTATGTTTTCTAAAATCACTTAATAGCATATATGTTTTCATCTACAATACATTAATAACCGGGCATCATTACACACTTGAGATAGAAGAACAGAAATAGAAACTTTTAAGATGACACATTTACATGGGATTTATGAACACATTGTACTATAATGTTCACCATAGTATATCCAGTAATTCGTATTTTTGTATCAATTTATTGTTAAATTACAAAACACGTGACTAAAAGAAAACATAATAAAATAAATGTAATTTTTAACTATAATTGCATTATAAATCTAATGACCACTTATCTTAATAGTAACGTTAATTCACTTGTATTTTCTGCCAATGCAGTCGACGGCATGCAGACAATTTATATTTAAGTTGTTTTAATCAAGAAATATAATCTTCGTTTATTTACATTTATATTCAAATATAT
>JANSTX010047440.1:0-12037 GCA_027564355.1 Penthetria funebris | reverse complement strand
CCTCAATCGAATTTGAATGACCTTCATATTTGAAGCAACCCTAGGAATCGATGGAGGAACTTTATTGAAATCGTCTAGCTTCAAATTATTCGCGAACATAGCGGCAAGTAGATTAGCCTTGCATTTAGAACTTGTAATAGGGTTTCCATTGCAATCCACTGGCATGGGAATGGAGGACTTTATGAAATTGCTACTTACAGCACCAACGAAAGACCAAAAATTCTTGCCATACTTCCTAAAAGCAATAATTCTCTCTTTAAGTTGACAATCGAATTTATATTTAGCCTGCACGCGTAACGAGCGCAACATAATGTTTACGAGGAGCAAGGTTGTCTTTATATAAATACATGCGGTTTTGTCTGGTATTAAAAATCACATCATTCCCACAGTGTAATTGATGGTAATTGATTAGGTGTCCATTATTATTGTACAACTTCTCGATTCGTTCTAAATTGTAGAAGAATTATTGGGTTTTTAACTCTGTGATTTATGGATGCTTCATACATTAGAGGTATTCTTCCACGACAAAGTAGAGTTTCTAGAGTTTACTTATGTTGTTTCATTCTGTTAACGATTGTCTTAACAATATTCTGTCAATTTTTTCAAATACCAGCCGCGCGACATATTCTACGATTGCTTATATGCCTGTATTCACCACGAGGATTCCGTTCTCCAGTTATTAGACGATATAAACTTTACGTTCATATACTCTGATCCCTTCCATTTAGTGTGACGAAATAATATACCAAGCGGTAAATACGTATATCAGTTCTTCTGTTCCTCGAAATTCGATTGCGCTACACATGTGGTAATTTGTTTTTTTTTTTCTCTAGAATTACATCCACTCATTTATTGTATTCAATATTTCACATCTCAGATGTAAATGTTAGATTTGATTGCGCGAAACAAGAATATCATTAGCGTATTCCAATTTTCGGATAGAGTGTATGGTATTTGAATTTGTTATGTGATCGAGGATGGAAGAAGTTAATGGTAAATCTGAAATAAATAGTGTAAACATAACGGCGGCACTGACTGAGCCCTGCATTACGCTAGCACTGATAAATTGCGGTTCAGATATATACGATCACCGATTCGAACTCGAAATTATTAAGAAAATTGTTGAGAGGTTTTGGATAATTTTAACAGGGTGTTCTCGTTAAAGCTGTTAATGTATTTTAGATTGTACATCAGTCCATTGGTCTATACAGTTACATACATGTGAAACAGCAAAATGTAAAACCTCTGTTATAGATTGGTGTTATGATTAAGTGTAATATGCTAACAAGTGCGTGATAACCTCTTCTGATACCAATTTGTGTATCTGGAAGCAAATTCTTGCCTTTAATGTATTTGTTGATTTTGCTCGTGATGCGTCTTTTATATATTTTTGAGGGAGACGAGATAGGGCGGTAATTATTCATCGATGTAGCATGTTTTCCCGGCTTAAGAATTTGGATAACTATTACCATTTTTCATGATGTCGGCGATATATGACGCCATTATTGAATGTTTGATCGAACAATGCACAAATGAACCATCTGAACTTATTAGACAATTTCTTTATTCTATTTGAATAACCATATCAGGGTTAATCGTTGATTTGTTGTTAATTGATTTGATTATATAGAATCTAGTTCATTTGCCGCATAAAGTGGAGAAGGTCATCAGAATATTGATTGTCATGGTATTCAATTCTCTGGAATTTGGTTCGTAGTGTTGCGTTGATAATATTTGGATCGGTCGCAATACAGTCTGTTGTTTTTTTTGCGAACTAAAAGTTAGTGCGTCATGCAAATATATACTTCGCATAAACTTAATAAAGTGAAGAATAAAATTTTGGATTGTGAATGATACTTATGGCAGATAGTGCGGACAATTATATGTACGTGCATAAAATTCACTCAATGCAGAAAATTGGACTGTAAAATATTAATGTGAAAATGGATATGTGGAGGAATGTGACAAATAATATTGGAATTTGTTTTCGATACTATTTTAATTGCTGAAAATACTAGACAAGCCAAAATTTATAAAGTTGAAAAGTTTGGGATTTGCTTATAATGTAATACACTTAGGGTTTCGTAAATAGACAAGAAATATATATTTTTTAGTCAACATTTTCGACTATTAATACTACTGACTTAAAAAATAAATTTAAAACGTTTCAAATTTATTGGAATTATTAATATCAATATAGTACATATTTTTTTTTTCTAATCATTATCTTAACCTTTTCACCTTAAAAACACTGTGAGCTGCATAACTATGTTAATTTGCCGTTTCTAATATGCATATGTAACATCATTTGTGAAGATATATAATTATAATTAAAATTTACCAACTGCAAAATATAGAATCAATCAAAATTATTCGGTTTCACGCCAGTACTGACATACTGACATATATCACGATCGTATTATCGGTGACACCACCTGGAACACACAAAAAAAAATTGGTTGATTATAACCTCTCGATATGTTCTAGTCGGATCACTCAATTTGTTGCCGCCAATTTTTTATTATACATTTTTTAAATGTATAAATTTGTTTCCGTTTCAATTTTTTGTGTGTGTGACAGTTATTTGGTATTTAAATAATCTTAAACTTTGTTTTAAAATATAATGTTCAAATTTATATTATGTAATATCGTTTTGAAATGAAAGTTTTGTGCGTACTTATGAGCACTTGCCTATTTACAGTATGATTATGTTTTTTTTTTTTTTTAATAAATAATTGATAAATTTTATGTGAAGTCTACTGTGAATAGAAAGAAGTTTATCTTCGATTGTTTATTGATTTAAATCTATGAAAATAAGGTGGCAAAATGACGAAATTGGTCAAAGAGAATTAAAATTTATTCAGTGTTTGTTTCTGAATCATAAAATTTATATATTATTATTTTTTTTTCCTTCTATTGTTTTTTGTATTTTTGTTGGTTTTTTTTTTTCTGTTTTTTTTTTTTTTTTTTTTTTTTTTAATTATTCATTTCCATAATCCATTGTAATGTTTTTAGAGAAGAAAATGTTGGATAATGTCTATGTTTTATATTCATATGCGATAGTTATTACAACATATTTAATTTAGTAATTGTCGTTTTAAAATGAAGATAAGACAAAAGTAGAAATTTGAGTGACATCCAAATAGATATTGTCTTCCTTCTTTTGATATTTTACCGAAGACATTATGCAATGTTGATTTCCACGTTTTATTTTTTTTTTTCTCTATTTCTTAGAACTTAAAATGAAAAACAATTATACTCTCATAGTTTGTGGTTTAAGTAAACTGTAGTAGGTATTTAAGTTCAATTAAAGTTAATATACGAGACATAGAAAGACAATAAAGACAACTCCAACGTGTCACCACTATTAGTGAATATTAAAGTTTCCATGAAAAATGACAATAAAATCTTTTCTTGTGGTAGTTCACTAGAGGGGGAGCGGCAAAGCTTTTTTTTTTAAATGAAATCTTCAGAAAAGTGTCAAATAACTTCGAAAGTTGAAGGTAAAAGTCTATATGGGAAAAAAAGACTCCTATGAATAAAAATTATCAAAATTTTGAAAAACTTTACACTAGAAATAAATTTAAAAAACATATCAAAACCCTTATGCGTCAAATGATCAATATTTTTATCGTAGTCACTAGTGACGATAGGTTCCAACATTTTCGCATTTTCTATAATCTTTTCATAAGATATTAGAAATATTCAAAATGATTTATAGTTGTCAAAAATTCTTATATTTTACTGGATCAAGTCATTTGTCATCGTCTTCTATTATCCATTAGATATCACACACATGTGGATATCACATTTTTCACTTTATTATGCTAATTTTGCACTCTAAATGTCTGTGCATTTTAAATTATTTGCATTTATTATTTAACACTATTTGTAATTGGGATCAAGCAATTCATTGACAATTATGTTTATTGTAATATTGTTTTGAAATAATTTTATTTATTAGCTTTCATATTTTTTTTTTTTTTTTTTTTGTTTTTGGCTGCAGAGTTTGTTTTCTTATTTCATTTTGAGAAGTGTATTTGTCTGTTTTTATTTTTGAATAAATTTAATAGTAAATGTATTTGAATTTATTCTCAATCTCCAATCTAAATATTCAATTTATTATGTGGAACCACAACTTTTTTGATCGTATTTTTTTGTCTTTTTTATTGAACATTTTAACTGGCTGACCATTAATAAAATCATGTGCGATTAATTTATGTTTTTGTATAGTACCTTTTTTTTTTATTAAAAAACCAAAAACAAAGAAAAAAAACAACAGAAAAACATAAGTTTAACTGTAGTTAGTGTAAAATTTTTGGATTTGTCAGATACTTATATATTTAGAATTATACCTATAATAATATAATGATGTTTACATATAGAAACAAGGCTATATAACAAGTGTTACAAATATATTTTCTGCTTTGCAATAGCTTTTTCGAATGATTAAAATTCGTACCCAAAAAAATGGGTTCTAAATAGATACATTATACGAAGTTCAGTTTATTCTTGTTATAGATAAAGAAGATATTGACATATTGGTAATTAGCAAACATGTATCGCAAACCCTTTTATAATTGATAGTTTGTGTGAAGGAGAGATTTGATATACATACCATAAAAATGAAAGTTAATCAAATATGTTTGAATCGTCGGATTCTCTATTTTTAATAATTAATGGAATTAATTATTATACAAAGATATTTTTTTAAACAACTATTTGAATCTCAATTCAAATATACGTCTCAAAACTCTATTTATTGCTAATAGAAATTAAGAGCTTTTAAAAAAGCACACTACCTAGAGTATATATTTTATTAAGCTGCGGACACACGATCATAGAAATATGACATTTTATTCTATATATGATGAAAAACATTTGTTTTTCATCATTTTCTTTAAAAGCTTTTTTTTTAAAAAAAAAGCTTTATCTAAAGCTTCATCTAAAGATTGGTTCGAAGAACAATTAACTTCCATTCAAAAAATATTCTCAATGGAAACTTAGAACTTTTAAAAGAACAGATATGTAAATCATTACAAAATTATGATGAACTTTTTAAAAATATGTTGATCCTAGTAATTATATTTTTTATCTTTTGAACCATTTAAATTTGATATGATGTCGCTTGGTCTCTTCTGTTTTTCAAAAATTATGTGGTTTGAAATTTTAACTTAATCATAACCACTATCTTAATATGGATTTAATATTATTTCATCATAACGTATAAAAAAATATAACTACGTGTCATCGTTACATTTTATTTTTTGCGATTTACAAATAGTTTGAGTGTATGAATCATTTCTTTTTAAATTAATTCTTATTCTTTATAAAAAAAAAAAAAAAAAACTTATGTCATATTGCAATTTCAAAATTTTATAAAAAAAATAATATTTTTATTTGTTAATGTCCTGATTCTGTGTTTGTAAGGTATAACCATGAGAGTAATTTGTTGTTTCAACACTTTCTAACCATATTTGTATACTTGAATTTACCGTAGATATTTTCTTTTTAAAAAAATATTACTCAGATTTAATCATTTGTACAATAATAATTTTTTTTTTTTCTTTTATCTATTTTAAGAAAATATTAAAAACCTGTACTTGTAAGGCTCGCGCTCCTACAATTCAATATTTATAAATTTTTTTATATAACAAATATTATTCAATTTTTATAAAGAAAAAAATAGAGATAATATATGTCTATAGTTAACATGTTTCGAATTATATCATATAATACTGTGTATTTTTTATGCAATCGTATATTACATTAAATTATTTTTTAATACTCCTATTGCTTTTACCTTGGATTTTTCATTATTATCATATATTTATCATAAATTGTCGTTATCATATTCAAATCCTTTTTAATATTTTACAATTTTTTTAAAATATGAAATTTAATTTGCAGTAAAATTACATTATTTTTTTTTTGTCCAAACTTAACATATAATATGATTTAGTTTTTAGCAATATTGGTATAAATTGATTAGCTAAATTTATCGAACAAGTTGACTGATAATCTTGACAAACATTAAAAATTGTAATATTATTAGATTGTTTAATTATTTATTGTTTTACTCGGAGGACGACAACTTATAATGGCATACATTTTAAAAGAAAGTACGCTCAATTTAAAAGCATTCTAAACAACAATGTTATATAAATAATTGGATTAATGCCAATAGAGTATTCATAATTTGTCGCCTTAGCATATAATTAAATATAATTGTCTATATATTTGCGAGTATATATATATATATAAATCTATCACGAATCAATACTATATGATGTAATTTTTGTCTATATACGTACTAACTGTTTATTTTCTCAATGAAAAAAAGTAGTATGGATGGGATATCAAATGAATCATCATCATCTCGACATTTACTCCACACGCATGGAAATATGGCGTCAACGAACAATACTGAATATTCTACACGAACCCCAGATAGGTGTTGAACTCTGATTTCGAACTAATAGTTCTCATCAGTACAGAAATAACCCAGCATAAGGAAAAAAATATTCTGCTGGGTTAACTACATACCAGAATTAGGATGTTAAATAACTTATTTGACGATATAGATCGATTCCAAACTTTATTTACATATTGAATTTTAGAATATTCTAAAATTAATAACATCATTTTAATCAATTACAAAGGGCTTCATAAAAATTCTATATATTTATCCATCTTCAGTTCATACAAAGTTTTCTCACATTTCCAAATTGGACTGAATATATCAGCTATAAATAATTTATTTAATTAATTTTTTTCTACTTGTCGATAAAGTTACTAGATTTATTTGTCTCCTAAAACAGGTATTTACTATATAATAATAATAATGTGGTAATTTATCTCAATGTTATCAATTTATTTATTGAAAATAAATGACAAATATTTATTTTTAAATAAACAGAAAAAAATAAAAAAATAAAATGGTTATTACTATTAAATTAAACATATAAATAATATTTATTTATAGTCTCTTATTCTATAGAGATATTTTTGGAGTAATTATTCATAAACTATAAAATTATCTTAAAATATGTCATAAATTAAAATGAATAATGTCTTCAATAATCATTTAGAAATATATAAGAAAATTACAATTAAAATTTATATATTATAATTTCGATAAAAAAAAATGGTCTTAATTAAATTTATAAAAATTGTGAAATAAATTTATAGTATATGATATGTGATGAAATTAGTATGTGATCGATCATCAGAGTGTTTGAGAATATTTTCAAAAATGAATTTAAAATGTATTAAAAATTGTATATTTATCAAATGTATTTTAGTATTTCAAAAAGTTAAAATTCAATTTATAATGAAAGTGTTTGAAAAATTCAAAATCGTCACACAAAATTTGTCGCATAAAACGGAATCCACATTTGTGCAATTGAAACCTGAAATCTGTCTTTAATTATTCAATTTTGCAATATTATATTATTATCAGGCAAAATTTCTTAGAAATTTGTAAAATTTTAGCAATAACTGCCTGTACCAAAATTAGGTCAATGATTAGGTTTGAGTTCACAACCAGTGAAATTGATACTTTATCTGGAAAACATATTGACATTATTATTTCTAATCGTATGTATATGTTATTAAATTGTGCCTAAATCATATAAATTTCTTATTCTGCCAAATTGAATGTTACTTGTAAAGTAAAAGACAGTTAAATTTTAAAAACTATATATCACAATGAATATGTTCGCGGTACACATTTTGTATGTGCTTATGAATGTGTTCAAATTGAATGGAATAAATAAAAATTATATGGGAAATAAATTTAAAAAAAAAAACTTATATGAATAAAATCATTTTTCGTGATGTTACACCTATTATAAATTTAATAATATTCATCATATATATTTTCTTATATATGATTTTTATAAAAATAAAGATTCGCCCCTTTCTCTTCTCCGTTTTTTTTTGTTGTATATCAAAACATAAAAGAAATGACTAATAAATCATGGTTTATTTTTATACTATCATCGACACCTTTTTTTAAAATTTGTATTTACGTGTTTTACTTATATATATATAACACTTATATTTAGAAATTACATCAAGTTCTTATATCACCTCAATGTTTTATTAACAGGACTTATAATATTTATATTAAATTTTCAAATACAGATTTAATTGTCAAAAGAATTGCGTACGTAGTGTGGCACGACATAGTTTTCAGTTCAATCGAAAAGTCGTCAGTTTCTAATATATTACTATGAAATGCTGTTACAATTGAATCAATTAAATATTTAAATATTTGGGTAATATCGTGTTGCATTTCTTACTAGTTGCTTATTCAGAAAAAAAAAAAAAAAAAAACACACTTATACCTCAAGATGATGAAAGGAGTTATTGACTAACATTTTGAAATTGCTCAATATAAATTTAGTTCCTCTCTACGTCACCGGAAACAAGATTTTAATATATGTTAGATTTATGGCTTGTGATCGTGGTAGAAAATTAACGTATATTAAACTCTTGTTTGCGGACTTGGTGAAAAAACAACTTTCCAGCAAACTATCGGAAGCTGTGCCACTCTACGCAAATATTTAAATATTTAAGTTGTCAACTATATGTTTCACTATATATATATATGTACATATATTAGAAACTGGTGCAGAAATGTCAAATTATTATATTAATGCCATACATAAAGCATTATACTGAAATTCTAATTGTGAATACATACAAAAATATCATTGTGAATGTTATTTAAAATTTTAAAGGTTATGATAAAGCTTTTTAAAGCTTTATGCAAATAACAAAAAAAATTTTTTTTTTAATAAATCAGTAAACATACACTTTTATTTATGTTTCGAAAATTTTAAATTGTCATTTATAATAAATTAGATAGACTCGAGATTTTAAAATACTATCTACGTACGATTGTCTAGTAGAACATGAATATTGCCAGATTACAGGTTAAGTCATTGATGCTAATTTATGGGGGATATAAGGTGATTGACATAAACAATTAACTGTTATATGCTTATAATTTGTACTACTATATGTTTTTAAAATATTTTATCTATTTGAAATAATGGTTTTATGTAATTTTTTAACTATAACATAACTGTACTAAATGTATGTAGTTTTTTTTTAGGTTTTTTTGCAAGTTTACAAGAAATCTGCACTGTATAATTCTTGTAAAACAGGTGAAATCCATTAACATATTAATCAAAATGAAAAATGGTATTGTTTTAAATGAAATAAATTAATCATTTTTTATTTTTATTTTTTGCCAAAACATCACAATTTCACTTCCGAAACATTATACATAAAATAAAAATTAGTTAGTTTAGAAATTGTATGTTGCTTGTGTTGTGTATAGGATTTGAAAATAAATTTAATTAAAATAATAATAATTTCTAAGAACAAGGAAATTTAGTGAATTGGATAATTTAGTATAATTAAAATTTTGCATTGATTACCTTAGTCCTTAATATTTTTAATTTAATGTCTTTAATACAATTTTAAGATCAAAATCTCAACAAATTATTTATTGTCGTCTGACTGTTCTAAAGAATTTAACTTTATTTTGAAGAAAAAAAAAAAAACCAATTATATTTTAATTATTAAAACATTATGTAATTATTAACAAAAACAAATTTTTATTTTTTTTTTTATATTTACAGAAATTGCTAGAGTTAGAGCATCATTATTTCAAATAAATGGTGTAAGAAAAGAACCATTATCATTACCAGAACCAGATGGTACACCAATTACATTAAATGAAAAAGTATATGTACCAGTAAAAGAACATCCAGATGTGAGTACTATTTTATGTTTAATTTTTAAAAAATATATTAAATTTTAGTCTACAGTGTTTCCATGACATGATTCGGTTTTTGCCAACAAAAAAGACTAAATGTACTACAACATATTATTATTACCAATAATAATTGAATATATTTTATAGTTTTTTTTTTTTTCTGTTAAAAATAAAGTTTTCTCCTCTATATGTTGGAAATAAACAAATTAAAAAACTTTTTTTTAAAGAAAACTTCATTAATATTAATATATTAATCACTATTTGTTTAAACGATTTCAAAATTTTAGCGCCATTTTTACATACACATATGGTTATAATAGTCAATGAAGTAGAATTGTGAAATTTATTTTTTTTTTGTTATTATATATTTTAAAATTACAAGAACATTCAAAATCATTTTTTATTTTAAGTATTACAAGTCTTCAATATATAGTAATTTATGACAAAAACAAAAACACCTACTACTACTATATTGAATAATTCGTAACCATATTTTGCAGTTTATTTGGAAATTTTGCTTAATCGTTTCAACAATTATTAAATGGATCGTTAATTTTCCAAGTAAAGTGCAATGATTTTGGTTCGGTTTAAAAAAGAAATAAAATAGTTTTTAAAAATTCAAATCACAACTTTCATATTGCGTCACACTGTACACTCTGGAACAAAGTAGTACTATTATTGGCATCTCCAAGGCTGATAGAGTTTTAAAAATTATCATATTTTTATAATTTTTAAATAATTTTCAATAACTCAATTTGCAATATTTGTATATTGTACATTTAAGTTACCCAAATTGGCAAGTTGTATTTAAAATTATTTTTGAAAGAAAAAAAATACTCTCATGTAGCTTAATGAATATGGCAATCGCTAAAGAGATTCCTGTTTTTTAAAATAGTTAATTAATAACGATAAATCATTAAAAAAAAAAACGTATTTTTCTATATATATATAAATATATTAATAAAATAATATTTTATTTAAATTATTTTGTTAATTAAAATATACTCTGAAATTAGTTACTTTTTAAAAATTTTATAATAATTTGATAAATTTCTTTTTACTCTAATTATGCAATTAATTAGCATTAATATACATGACACAATATCGTTGATAAATTTGTTTTAGCAATAAAATATATTCCTAATACGTTTTTTATATAAGGGATGTAATAGATTTACGTCAAATTTCGGTGAGATATCCTTAATGTATAAGTAATAGATACTAAAGTCTTATGAGTGATTTTAAATTTCAAATAAATAAAAACACATTTCGAACAAACTACCAGAACAATTTATTGTTTATAGAAAACCTACAATAATTTTTTTAATAACTCACAAAAGATGTTGGATTGCCATATTGAAACAGAAAATATATTTTATTATATTTTTGGGTGTCTGATATGTAGACCGTATTTACCGTCACTACCGAATTCCACAGATTGATTTTATTTTTCAATTCAATTTGACACCTATTAAAATAATAATTGAAATTTATCTACTATGATCTAGTTTTTAACTACACTCGCGATCTCACGTCATTACTTATACATAAATATAATCATCGAATTAATGGTGACAAATCGCGGAGGTTAAGATGGATTGAGACATTTCGATGATCTCGATTACTCCATTATCACTTTATTCATATTTTACTGATTGGAAAAGATTTTACAGTCATTTTTTGGTCGTCATCAATATAATGATTTTTCAAATTTTTATTTATTAGTTTTTTACGTGTGCTACACGTCAAATTTAACATAAATTTCAAGTAGAAATTTAGTAGCTTCATTAATATCTATTTGTAAGACGTGTAATTGTATAAATATTAAGATTTGTTTAAGATTTTTTTTTTTTTTTTACAATTCAATTTTGATTTCAAGATTCGCTTCAAATAAATAAGAAAAATACTTTGTTGTTTATTTTTTTTTTTATCCAAATTAAATAGAAAATGTTGAAAATGATTTTTATTGATGTGGTAAATTGACAATGTAAATATTTAATTAATTAAAAGAAATGTACATATTTTGATTAAATTAAATTTTTATTTATGCTATTTTAAACTTTTTCTGTTTATTTTTATTAGTTTACTTTATTTATGTCCATTTTAAATATAATATTTTTCTATATTTAATTTTTTATGTAATTTATATGATGTATTTATTTTTTTTTCAATTATATATATATATATATATATATATATTAAATTATGTGTGTATAACACTTGAAAATTTTAAAAATTTAAATA
>JANSTX010047429.1:0-12038 GCA_027564355.1 Penthetria funebris | reverse complement strand
TATATATATTCATTCATCCATAAATTTCCATACTCTCAACCCCTTATAAATATCATACATATTATACTATAATGTAGGTTATATGGAACTATACCAAACCGTATAAGTATATGAATATATATACACATATATTTACCTATATTTTATAAAATACGAAGCACAGAATCTCTCCACCGCATCTATATTCCTGTATATACATATATGTACAACATCATAGTCAAAGCAATCTTTACCATACTCCATTTATTATACTCCATCCATCACATCGCAACTATACAACACCATTTCCATATATTATTTCATTTTATCCATGTATAAAATCTACTCCCAAAGTACTTTGCTTTTGTATCCAATCACGTGACAGACCGTTCGGCCATCTTGTTTTACCCCCTGGCGGCGAGTGGGTGCACAACAACGAAAGCTCCATATATTATACATTACCGTTATTCCCATATACGTACTCCATATATGTGTACATTTATATAGCTATATGCTCGTATATTCATTTATATGTTACACTATATAATATTTACATATATAACCCCAAAGACTATATATGAGAAATTGGAATTTAAATGGGGGGTGACATTTGGGCATTATTATATACGATAATATATAGTACATAAATATAACGTGTACGAATATATATATATGTCTGTACCATACCACATGTAAGTTTTTTGGATGTGATGTATGGTGGCATGTGGCGACGGTGGCATATAAATACGGTATGATAACGCGGGTGGTGGTTTTCTAGTTATTAGTATTTACCTTAGCAAAGTGCACATGTCTTTCATGTATAAGAGGCTTTATAACGAGATTGTTGAACAAAGAAATCGTGGATTTGTATAAATGCCTTGTTAGGGGTATAATAGTTGATTGAAATTGAATTTGCAAGAAGGCTGTTTTCTTTTGCCTGATTTTAAAATTATTTTTTTTTTACTTACATTTCTCATTATATTTTTCTTTTAAAATTTGAAAGCAAAAAGTCCTTTCTTTTTTTTGCAAAATGTTTCCTGTCTAGAGTTCTAATTTTCGTATGTATTAATTAGCTGAATATTGATCTATATATTCATTGTAAAAAATATTAATTTATATGGAGCTACTCAACATCTCTAGCCAATTGTCTAATATATGTTCGTAAATCCTGTACATCAAGATAAATCTTCACTAATACATTTCAACACGATTATGAAACATCGGACAATCATAATTGGTGAATATCGTGATCAATGTATTTGTCCCAATCTTGTCTAATATTTTGTCACACAACAAGTGGGACGATAAATCATGTGCAAATAAGCAATTTACTTGATCTTTCGACATATATTTGCCATATATTTGCAGTGTGCTGAATGCAGGTGTTTCACCAGTATATTTACCTCCCTCGAGTGTACCACAGAAAAATAAAGATATTGTTGTCTTGTTTATGGGATCTTATCGACAAACTATAGGTAGCTCTAACTAAACTCTAACTTTTCAAATGTTTACATGAATCATCAAAACATATTTCACTGTATATTAGAAACTAATAAAATTTGACATTTGATTATATGTAAATAGAAAATGTCTAATTAAAATTATGATGCCACCCTATGCACTCTTTATTTATCATATGCTTCCATATTTTTATGTAATTATAAATGTAATGTCCAGCCTATTATATATGTGTGTGGTGTACATGATAGGATAATACCTCTTAAGTCTAAATACAGCTTGCAACTTTAATTAGAATTTGACCTTTTGTTTTTGCTATTTTTTTTTATTGACAATTCAGTCCAGGATCTGAATATTTGAATACTGATTATATTGCTATTGACAATTGTCCTTCAGTACAACAGCGAGCTATGTTTTATTGCTTGTGTTTGGTTGTTTTATTTGCGTCGTAAAGGCAATAATAATTTTTATCATTCTGAATATTTGGAAACAAAATTTTTATACTGCATTGACTTAAGCTTATACTGATTTGAATTATTAGTTAGAAACCATAATTTAATAAGAAAACACCATAAAAAGATTTAAGTATGCTGTGCTGTTTGTAATCCAATAATATATTAAGCTACATTAGTATTTGTGAATGACCGTCTATTTACAACTTGAGGTTACTCAATCTATATATTTCCTCGTTGTAAGCCTATACCTTTATTTAACCTATTTTCCAAAACCTATGTTTTATGCATAACTTGAAGCTATGGTTACATTTGAATGATTCTGTATAGTAGTAGTATACGCATTGCTCAACTAAAGATATTCATACAATAAAAAAATGTATTTTCACATAAAAGAATCACTGTTTGTCATATCTCAAATTTTGATATTATATGTATATGGCTAACCACACTTTATCTAAGTAGGGTTGTCAATGCATCTTTCGTTCAGCTAGTACCACTGAAACTAGGTTAATGCCTTTCCAAATGCAGATTTTCAATAAAAAATTAAAATCGAAAATAAATGTTAATAATAAACATAAATGTCAAAAATTTGCAACTATAGAAGTGAAAATAATGTCCTGCGCATGTACGAATGATGTCAAACTTGTAAATTGGCGAATCAAGTGCGTTTGTGTTCGTCTGGCGACTAGAGTACGTCTGTAAATATAGCGAATATAGTATAATTTCGCCCTGAACTATGTAGCGGGATTATTTAAAAGTTTAAATTTATTTCTTTTTAAACTTCTGAAATAATTTTAAAGAAATGTTGAAACAATTTTTTTTTTTTTGAATTTCGGCTATATTTTTTTCGACCATTATTTATGTTTTTATTATATAGTACTACATTTGAATTATATATTAATTATATGGAAAAGGCTGCATCCAAAACTATATGTCAGAATTGTCAGTTGTGTTGATGTGTAGTTAGATAAAATTTGTTTATTTGAAATTATTGATGATAAATTTAGTATTTATTAATTGAAATAGAGTTATAATAAATATTTTTATTATATTTTATCAATTAGTGTTTAATTGTAGTGTCCCATATAGGTAATTATTTAGGAAATGTTCATTTGTATTGTAGTTTTTTTTGTCCTTCTTTGGCGAACACCGCTTGTACAATTTTATATTATATAAAATAATTAAGTTTTGACTATATTAAAAACATCCAACCAAAGTAAAATCATTTCTGATTTCGTTTTCGATAACATCAATTATTTAGTTATTTAAAAGAGTAATAAATAGTTATTGCAATTTAACATCTTTATTTGTAAAAAAGAACGTTTGAAAATATATAGTGGAACATGCACTTTAATAATTCGGTACTATACATACTCAGTTAATGTTATTTCAAAGATAAACTCGAGAGATATCCTGTTCTTATTGTTCCGATCGTATGTCATATGATTTCTGGTGATAACACGTGAACATAAAGATAGGTGATAGTCGACTACTCACTATTTTTGTCACTTTAATTACCAATAAAATATAATTGGTTTGAATAAGATTGTGAACTCGTTTCGAATTTATTAAAGACTATTGGTTAGATATCTATTTCAAATTCAGCAAATACATAAGAAGTGTTAAGAGGATGTAGGTAAATAATATTTTTAATGTTTATTTTGTACCCGAAATTGAAATGTGAAAATGGTATAAGGTAAATATATTTGCACATATCATCTGAGTTCTTAGTTATGAGAACTAGAATTTCAGTTACACCTTAAAGAATTGTATATATAGATCATAATAGTCTTTAATTTCATCAGCACAGAGCCTAAAGATTACACTACAATAAATATATTAGAATTATCCTTTAACTATATACAAGTTTTAGACGACAGGTATTTTACTTAAGAATTTTCATCATTACCATATTCTCGTATATGTAAAATAATACTCGTATTGTTAAAATAATGTAATGTTAGAACATTCTTTTTTTAAAAAAAAAAAAGATGAATGACTACTACGGCTGTACAAAATAGATCTTTTACCCAAAAATACGTGTAAAATATACAAGAAATGTATATTTATTCCATTCTGACAAATTTACTTGAAACATATACAATATTCCCCATTACATACTGTATTGGTTGACAAATACATATATTACCATTTCCACCAATAATGATGGATGGATAGATAAAGGAAAAATGTAAAGAAGAACAAAAATTTCGTAACGAGGTAACATCAACCAACATCCACATAAATTGAAATATAGCAGAAAACACAGCAACAAAATCAAAGGACAAAAACTTTTCCAGAAGCTCAACTTAATATTAGCATTTCAAAATAAAGGTATCTCATCCCTATTTATAATATCATTATATTCCTGTACATTTGTAGTCATGTTTCACTTCCATATATGGGATGAATTCTTATATATGCATGTTTTTATAAAAAAAAATCAAAGAGAAAAAAAAAACAAAAATTCTTAAAAGGAATAAAATGTCCTTTTGCATCAAATATCAAATGACATCGAAATATATAAAATGAAATACAGAAAATTTATATAAACAACATTTAATTCCCTGGACAATACAAAAGTATGTAAAGAAAAAATATCTATTTTATGTATCCTTTTAAGGTTTATATATTTTTATTCTGGCTGTAATAGTTTTTGTAACTTGCGAGTGTATAAAAATAATATTAAAATGTTTTATAAATGGGAGTTTGGTTGGAGGGTACAAGCTATATTACCGTATGTTTATGTTCCTTGCGATGGATGATGATTTGCCAAACTTATTTTACACTTGGTTTACCACCTTAGCATACCATCAATATGTATTTCAATTCAAATATGAGGAGATAATAAAAGATACTTTTGTATTTATGTGATATATAGAACTACTTAAATATGCAAATATTTTCATATTAAATTATTCTACTTATTAACTGATGTTGACGAATGAATTGGCCGATTCAAATGATGACTTATTAAATAAAATTCATAACTTTATGTTTTTCAATCAATCATGCGAGTAGTACACACTTATTTATGGAAAGTTTTCTAAAAATACTGACATGTGAAAAAGCCTTGCATATTTAGCGATTGGGTGAAAACCTTTGCAACATCAAATTATAACATGATGAGACCGCAATAACACACGAAAACTTAGACGTAAACGAATAACCGCCACTGTTCTCTGGCAAGTACTTTCACTACACAATATCTACATTCACTGGTAATAGTCTCCTTAATGAAGGTTCTTCGTCATGTTGATCTTGAACGACCGAGCCTTCTATTAAGCTGGGACAATATCAACGACCGGTCGCCGCAGTGTATGGAAAATGCAATGCCACTTTCTTCGGTTGATCGACCATTCTTCACAAATTCACGTTTGACAGACTAGACCCCATCTCATATCATGTTGTTCAGAGTTTACTTTGATCATCATAACCCAGTTCAAGACGAACAGAACAAAATAGTGACATTATATATCTCTGTTTTATACCCGAGTATACGTCAAAAATCTCACCAAATCTTCTATAAGATGCAAAACTATACATTGCGAATCAGGATATAGACCGCGCAGGACCTATTCATCAGCTTAAATGGTAATCCGTCAAGACTATCGAATGCCTGCTTGAAGTTTAAATACTATAGCAAATAAGTAATAGTCACTTATCCGTCGTATATACTGGTAATGTAGACATTGAAGTTCTTAAATTGAATGAAGTATTTTGAATACTAAATTCTCTATGGCTTAGTATAGATTTGGAAAGTTCGTATAACATAAAATAAAAATTATACTTATTACATCTCTCCCATTCGGAGACACTCTATTACCAACAAAATCAATTGTTATAGCGAAAAAACTAATAAGATGCAAACTAGTGGTAGATAACATACCAATTGAGTTACTTGGGTGCAGAAACAAGCAGCTATAGCGAGATGTTACTGCAGAAGTTCGCTGTCAAACACAACGTCGCATCAATATCGAATTAAGTACGAATTTATAAAACATTATTTTTATAAATTGGTAAGAAATATTTACGACTCCATAAGTTTGGCATCGTACCTCCGTTTAAGATCTTAGTTAATAAATTTCCAAAGAACTGATGCCATGATGGGCTGTCATCTGAATCAATTTCTATTTTTCGCTACAGTGTACTTTTATTAGTTCAGTATTCAGAGGATAAAAAGGAGTATTTCAAAAGCGGCGAAATTTTATAGTAATCCTGCGATGTTATTTATAAATTCAAGGTCAGATTGTACCTCTTTAGTGCTACAGTGTATTAAGCTTAATTTCCATACTCGTCTCAAGTTGCAAGTTGGATAGTAACACTGATCATTTTTTACTTAGGAACGCTATTCAGTTTTTGGATTGCAACGCTATTCATTTTCTGGATAGCAACGATATTTATTTTTTGGATATCTATATTTTAAGCACTGATCACATATCATACACCTTACATGCACTGTAATCGTGTTTTCAGTTAGAATCATATAGTTTATTTGACTGCACACTTTTGATGTATAACATGCATATTTGAAGGAAATGAAGTTCGTAGTGTCATCCTATGTACTCTAGTGCACGATGTCAAGATGATGATGAATATATGACTATATGTAACGATATAATTGTGTGTATGATATTATCATGATTCTAATTCATTTAAATCTTGATAAAATTGATATTTCAAGTAAGTTATGCTATTGTATTTTGTTATAATGAGATCATCTGTATATAATGCTTTTGGACTAACTTTATAATATTATTATTATTAAAAATTTATACTATATACATTTTGTGGAAGGGTTATGTTGATGTAGCATATCAAATACCAAATCAAGTATAAAAATCAAGTCTTTTATTTGAAATACTTCAGCTGAATTTTTAATGAGTTTGTATATATAAGAGTTGGCAAACTTTTAAATATGATAAGATAGACTTTATAATACTATTATCCTTTGATTTATTCTACTGTTATGCCTTTAATTTGTTAACTAAAATAAATGAAATAATAGATTAATTTACAAAAAATAATTAATTATGTATATATGTCAGTGAATCCTATGGATGCTCAACCTGTATGGTATCACTGCAAACACGATGACAATATTTGTCAGTTTTTTTTAGCATCTGATCGTGTCTCAGTTCACTAGTTAATAATTTCGCTTGACATGACAAATTATAATCGTAATGTAACCCTGGGGACCCATTGAAACCTACAGATTAAAATGACGAACAATATATGCAAATTAATTCAAGTAATCTCAGATCACTATGTTTAATCTTCATTATGTAGATTGTGATGGTATATAGATACTGAATACTATATTTTCTGAATTATTAAGTAAGAAATACTCATCTCTATACAAAAAATTATATTACTAACAATTGAAATACATAATTGCGTTCTTTGATTGTCATAAATTGTAATAAATTTTAGTTCAAAAAGGCACTTTGAAAGAAAAATATAATTAAAAACTATCCACAAAACGTTCAAATACATAGTACTGAAATGCATAGAATCATTTAAATTAAACGGCTGTTTACTTAAGTCCTCTGCTGAATTTTGAGCCTGGACCGAATAAGTTAGTATGAGTTAGATGAATTTCTTATAATGTTCCTATATATTTTTATTGTTAATGTTATGTGCCTTCTGTGATTGCTTCTCCGAAAATATACTAAAAACTAATTTACCTTAAACTTACAACATTATCGTGTAATAGATAATCATCTGCAGTGGAAACAGAAAAACAGCAACATGTTTGCATATATCTTCCAATGTATCCTGAATGACCTCAACGTGTATGGACGAACTTTTGCCACCAAAACATATGAGTGAATCAATTAATATAATATGACTATATATTATACTCTCATCATGATATCAAATTGAATTCATTTCCTGAAGCAACGTTTACAGTCACCTTGATTATATTTATCAAAATTAATCAAAATCAACAAGAGCTAAAAATTTATTCATTCATAATTATTGTTTCCGAAAATGAGGGTAAAAAACTAGCTAGAAAAATCAACACCAGCGGAATTTCTTACATAATTTTTGGCATTATTATTTTGCATGTATATAAAAAGCGTATATTTACATAAATTCAGTGTTTAGTTGAAATTCATGGTAAAAGCCTTTGACCGACTTTTTTTCATTAAAGTTGATATATTTCTTTGTTTCAAATAAGTTTTTCCATTTTTATTTTATAATTATAAGACATATTTAAGACGACCGAAATTCATGAAATTAAGTCATTGAGATGTAAAAAACTGTACAATGTTAATCTAAAACTTATTTCAACCTTTGGTTCCTATTGTTGATTTTATTAGAAGTATCGGGTACTCCGTGACGCCGAATTTGTAGTGATACACATGAGAAACAGAGAGTGTCGAACGCATATGTTCCGCACTTTCTCAGCAGAGATATAGACTGTTGAGTAGGCAGATTATGCTTAGTTTAGACATATCCGTCACTGTAACCAACCAGCCAACCATAATATATATGAATTTCGGGTATACTAATAGTGAAATCTTCAGAAATAGTTCAACAAAAGAAAAGAAATTTAATTATTGTACTTGAAATATGAATACCTATGATATTTTGGTCCGCAGATCATATATAGTGGAAGGAAATCGAAATTTTGCTAAAAAACAAAAAATATATTTACAAAATACATTAAATTATTGTTTTAAATTAAATTTAAAAATTAGCATAAACGACTATACTACTGGTGTCCTTTTTTGTACCTAATCCAACCTGATTATAAACAAAAATGTCTGTTACGAGTATGGCGTCAAGCAGCATTATACGAGTATATATGACTATCGTAAAAATTTACGCATAATTTATATGAAGTACTTTAAATGCGAAAACAAAAACCTTGAAATTGTTTTATTTTTATTTATATATTGGATCAAAACCGCTAAGGATTATAAAAAAGACCAAATGGGACTAGATATACTCGTCCTATATTCGAGTACATAATATATTTAAATGTTAAAAAAAAATACATGCAATATATTATGTTAAAATAGAATTGGTTTATTATCTTATCATCCCATCTATGGCTTTGTCAGTTCTATACTTTTATTTAGATTAGTTACCCTTATTTTTGCTTGGTTGTGATGAATTGAGTTGAATGTGAATTAGAATCAATATTTTATATAAATTAAGTATACGAGTACATGTACTTGAATTTTTGGTAAGAGCGAAATTGAAATTGATGACTTTACTATTTATGGAATTTTAAATTAATAGTACTATTAATTAATATCACTCGTTGTGACCATGCACGAGTTTAACCAATTATACCAATTTCATCTTGGAACAAATATATAAAAAATTGGAACAAATATATAAAAAAATATATAATATAAATAAAAAGATGGACTGAGTAATTTCATGACCTACTGAATAGAACTGGTCGTGGAAAACCGTTATTAAGGAGGCTAGTACCACTGAAGTGGGATGGAGTAAAGCGAAGGTGCTGGCCAGAGATCGTAAATAATATCGGTTGTTCGTTGACACCCTTTGCTCCCTATGATGATGACCTCAACGATATCGCTTTAGGAATTACTAAAATGAGTCTAGCTATATTTGTGTAATATGCTTCTTCATTTATGCACATCCAGATTGCAACTTGGCGCGTCCACAGGTTGCGTATAGTGGAACGGTCACCATATGTAGAATATGAGGTTTACCCGAAAGTGTGTAGACAATCAATGGTCATGTTGTGATTAGCTTGCTGGAATATACCACCGTTTAGCAATAAAAATCAAGAACTGTTAGTGGAAATTAAACATCATAAGATTGATTTTTGTGCTTTATCTAAAACAAAAAAGAAAGGAAAAGGCTCAATGACTACATATGTTCTCATTTATAGTAGCAAGAATAAGGATCAATGGGCTCATTTGGGTGTTGACTTACTTTTGCATCTTCGATTTAAACAAACATCCACCATATAAAATACCAAAGTGATAGATTACTTTCAGTATCTTTCTTTGCCGGATGAAAATAAACGACAGGGTCATTTTATGATGACTTGCAGCAGGAGTTAGATAGCTTTTCATCTATCGACAAAATAATTATAATTGGTAATATAATATGAATAAACAAAGATTTAACAAAGAAACATTAAATGAAAATGGAGAGCCGCTAATAGATTTTTATACTAACAATGAACTTCGAATTAACAATACCTTTTTATCACATAAAGATCAGCAAATTACACTTGGCATAACACCAAAGGTCAACAGTCAACTATTGACTACATTATAAGAAACAGAAGTTTTCATCCCTCACAAATTTTGGATTAAAAAGCTCTTTCTCCTGATAATATAGGTACGGATCATATGCTGTAAGATCAGAATAATTGCAAAATTACTAAAACCTAACGCTCCAGAACGTCGTATTCAAAAAACAAATATTTAATCTATTATGGATCCAAGAACAAGGCAGCTATATGAAAACAGATTACAACTTAAACTCTTAAACAATTCCATCAACGATGAAGATAACGTCGAAGAGGCATGGTGCAAGTTAAAAGAAAATATTAATAACGCAACACATCATGAAGCGGTTAGACAAAGTCAAGTTAATATCCATGGAAAACATAACATTAAACCATGGTTTACAGAAGAAGTGAAGATTTTGACAACGGAAAATTGCCGACGTACCTAAAATATAGATGCCTAAAAACCTCAGTAGAATACAGAGTACATAAACTCATTAGAAACAGAATTAATGTCAAAATAACAAATATTAGAAAGGAATACTGAAACCGTTTTAGTAGCGACATAAAAACATGATTTGTATGTTGAACGAAAGAAAATTTGGAACTTTCTTAGAAGTAGAAAGAAACCTTGTAAATGAATATACCCAAAATTTATCAGTATCTGTTAAAACATGGATTACTTATTTCCAAAATTTATTTACCAACACAGAAGAGTTTCATTTTAGATATACGAGACACAGAGTTAAAGATTATAATTTTGTATGTCAACCAACATCTTATTGAACAGGCAATTAAAACATTGGAAAATAGAGAATCTCTCGGTATCGATGATATGTTAAACGACTGTCTGAAATTTGGTGGAGACAACCTTAATTTGGTTTGAGATTGTTAAATTGTTCAATAAATTACATGAACGTAAAAAAATATCCACATATTGAAGAACTAGTGTAACAATACCTATATTTAAGAAGGGCTGTAAAACTAATCCGAGAAACTATCGCATAGTATCACTTTATTCAGTGTTGTGCAGAATCCCTCACCAAACATTATTGGCGATGAAATCACGTTAAAAATTAAGATTTGCGATGAACAGCAGATAACAACATAACGCAAATTATAGTAAATGGAATGTTCACAAATGAAATATCGATATCAACTGGAAATGCGTTAGGGGTGATAGTTTGACCCCAACATTGTTAAATATGCGGTTATGAAGAAAATCATACTGAAAATTAAATCTACTGGAATTGGTTATTGAATCGGAAATCAACTGATCAGTATCATTTATTAGGCGGACGATGCTGTCCTTATTGCAGAAAATGAGGACAATTTGCAACGTCTATTATTTGCATTTAAACAAGAAGCTTAAACATGTTGATATCTATGTGATACATTCCAAACAAAACAACTATGAGTACAACAGAAATGATAATCTTACGTACTATCACCGATAATTTGCTCAGAGATAGTATTAGAAGTGATGATATAAGAAACGTTCATCATGTTGGAAGAATACCAGAAAATAGAATCGCAAATATTGTAATGAAACAATACCCAAGTGGAATACGGCCTATTGTAAGGCGTCGGAAGAGATGGCGAGAAAGTTGCACATTCGCATCTCAAAACTATATTTGTTACAAAAACACAGGTGTGACCTAACGAAAGAAGAAGATGAAGAAGAAAATTTATGCACACTTTAATTAAATTTTTATAATTTTTCTTGACTTATATTATCACTGTCGAACGTACTCTATTCGCCAACCTTGATCAAAAGCTACAGAATATTTCATTTGTTGGCAGTTACTTTTTTTTTATTGTTACACACATTTATCTCTATATATGCTTAAAAGATTAGTCAGATCACAGGCTTTGAATCTGATACTATCCTTCTGAATCCGAGAAGTATCAATTCATTT
>JANSTX010047428.1:0-28765 GCA_027564355.1 Penthetria funebris | reverse complement strand
TTTTCTGAGATATTAATTAGATCACGGAGTCTTGTGTCCAAAATTCTTTCCCATATTTTTAAGGTGTGTGAAGTAAGATTGATTCCTCTGTAGTTAGAGCAACTGTGTATATCTCCCTTATTTTTATAAAATGGTAAGAGATAGTTTCGTCTCCTTGAATATGGCATCTCACCTCCGCTTAAGATCTTAGTTAATAAATTTGCAAATCATTGATATCCAATACCACCCATATTTCCAAAAATCTGATGGGATGTCATCTGAACCAACTGCCTTATGCTTCGCTTCATCCGTTTCACAGCATTTTCGACCTTCAATGGAGTAACCGCATTGACTGGTCCCAAAATAGGATTTGATTTCGAAATCCGTTGATGAGGATATTCTTCATTACTTCCACCTATTTTTTACTTCTATGTCAGCAATCAAAACATTTCCACTCTCATCCTTTATGGATTTGATAGAATGTATGTCATTGCCAGCAGCATTTCTTTGCGTAGAAATTTTGTATATCTCGTTTTGATAGCCAAACTCAAGACGCTCATATAGTTGATTTGTGGCTCTAGATTTGGCAATAGCTACCGCCCATCGTGCTTTTCGTTTTGCTATTTTATACATTTCTAAATCGTCACTGGAGCGAGTTCGTTGCCAAGTTTAGTATGATATTTTCTTTCTCGTATCACACCAACGAATTTCTTTTCCAATATGCAAAAAACCTTTTGACATACCAAGGTATTGTTTTTACATAACTTCCGACTCCCGATCATCTTGCAAATTGTGACTTAAGTATGTAAAAAACATAAGACGGTCATTTCCCACATGTAACTTAAACCACTTTGTTTTTTCAATGTTGTTCTGCGTTTTTAAATGTTTCTTTAACAACGATTTTTGCTACTTGCAATCTGTGCTGTGTAGTAAGAGGCTCATCAAGTATCACCTTGCAGTCTATAAAATATTTCAAATTTAGTCTATCACATAGTATAAAATCAATTTGTGATGAATTACAACTGCTTTTGTACGTTATTAGATGTTCCTCCTTTTTTGCAAAGTAAGTGTTTACAATGGTCAAATTATATGCCATTGCCAATTGTAAAATATCACCACCCTGAGAATTACTATTGCCAAAACCATAGTCACCATGACAAACATTAAAGTTTAGATTTTTCTTGTCAACATGTCCATTTAGATCACCCATAATCAGCCTGGTTTAAGTTAATGGAAGACCATGTAAAACTGATTCCAGATGTACCCAAAATTCCATCTTTGCGAATTCATCGGATCCTGTTTATGGAGCATATACAGAAATAATATTCATGGTTGGTTGATTGCCTAATAATTTCTTTAAAGACATTATCCGATCATTTATTCCATCTACAGACACAATCCTTTGCTCAATGTTTCTGTCAACAACTATTCTGACACCGTTAACCATGTCCAATATATTTGGCCTTGGACCCCTTCCATTTAATTTCTTGTATACAAGCCACTTGGATATTTCTTTTTCTCAATACCTTTGGTAGCTCGATACTACGTCCAGTTAATGAGCCGATGTTTCCAGTACCTACTCTCAAAATTTTACATTCTGAATTGACTTCACTTTTGATAGTCCCCACCCGGAGATCCAATTGGGGAGTAGTTTACCTCCGGAATTCGTTACCAAAAGTTAACTCATTTCATATTTCTACCATAATAAGCAATAAATGAATTTTAAATAAATAATTTTCTTTCTCTCCTTTCTTGTTTTTGACTTTTGTTTTACTGCCGGTGGCCGCCTGACGCAAAGTCAGTAACCCAACTCAATAGCGCTTGAGATGCCAAGGTTATTCAATTTGAACAATCTTCACCATTCTCATTTTCACAGAATTCTGACTGTGGGTAACTCGAAGCCGAACATATTATATGTCGCCCAAGAGTTCCTTAACCAATTTTATGTTCGGTTATTATCGAAATGGCAACAATAATAGCCTAGGCTATATGCTTTGGTAATGGCAGCACAACTTCTAAATATGTAATTGTACCACGTACTTTAATTTGTGATTTATTATTTTTACCCTATTTAGTGTTTCTAATCTCCTGGTAATTAAGAAGACATTGAGTATTATTGATACTTATTAACAACTTTAATTAATGTTTCGTAGATCGTATCTACATTTTATACTTTTTACTCTTCGACAAGACTTGATTTTCATTTGCGGTTTAGCAAACAAGCATAAAACTACTACTTGTTATATCTAATTAATATTATTATTGTATTTTCATCCTTCCTAATATTTTTCTAATATATCTTACATAACATAAATTTTATTCTTACTATTGATTTGTCGTTCACACATACCACATTTTTTTTATTTATACTCTTTACTACGCACACTTTTTATTCAGACACTTCTCGTATCAGTTATGGAATTCTGGTGTTTCAGAATAAAAATATAAATTATACTACGTTGAGATTAAATGTGTGTCTGATTAAAATATGTTGTCTATGTATGTAACGCATAGTGTATGTTCAAAATTTGTAGAATTCCAGGTTTTTCGTAATAAGCCGTAAAAAGCCTTCAAAATATTATTAATTTAATTAAATATAAATAGTGAAGAATATTCATTCCTAAAATATGCATTTGTTCGCTAAATTAATCGACAATGTTTACCAAGATAAATGTACTCAAAACGATCCACTTTAGTGAAGAGTCCACTTTGCAATTACACATTGCGTGTAAATATATTATATAACTATTTACGAATATATTATATATATAATATATACATATTTATATTAAATATAACATTGGTTTTGCCTGTGAATTTCCTTTAATTTTCATTTTTTTTTGTATGAAAACAATCTGACTTGTTCGTAAATATTTGTCTACACTCTTGTTTCATTCACCCCTAATAAATTGGAACAAAAAAAAAATCATTTTATTATAGTTGTTCAATATAAACATACGAGCATATACACATGTTATGTTATAAATTCATCGTTCCTTTGGTCCTTAAGGGCTGTAGATCGAATGTAGTTATTATAGATGTATATATATATGTATATATATATATATACAACATATAGAAGCAAAAATATATGAGTCTGTGAAAATTGTATACAATAGAAAAAGTTTATATACAGGAGATACTGGAAAAATTCGACCCCTCATCTGGCATATGTGCACACGCATAACCAACCAAACAACCCTAGAAATTGCAGTTTATTTCGAATTTTACTCAATTACAGCTAAATTGCGGGAAAATTAGCGGCTGATATCAGTAACCTAATTTTCTTAATACGATTTAAGAATCATTTTATGTATGAGAAACGGTTCGTAGTTTATTCTGATTTTAATTATATTTGAATTTTCATGACAATCATATTAATAATATAAACAATAAATAAATTGATTTGGAATTATATTTACATTTAATTTGGCATACAATAAAGAAACATTTATATGAAAAAGTTTTGATTTACTTATAAGAATAATGTAATATGTTAGCAACAACTTTACGTAAGAATATACAGAAATTGATATAGTTAATATTAAACCATTCAAACCATCTGTGCCATTATCAATTTGTTATCAATAATTTATGATAATGAGAATTTACACACTAAGATTTCAATAAAGGAAAAACATTATTGCTGATGTGAATTAATTTTCTAACTCTTTAGCGTTAGTGATTATATATCCAAATCAACATCATGCATAGATATTTGTTTTTCGCAAAAAAAAAGAACAAACGTTCAAAGTACCAACAAAATATATTCCTGTTTTGAATCCGAATTGTTGGCATGTTGACAAAAGAAGTCGGGGTCCCAATCAATATTACTATTTCATAAACCAATTTGTTGAATAAACAGACCTCTCAGTAAATCCATTGTAACATTAGCTGTCTGTTAAATTACATCATATTGTTTGAATCACATGCTAATCAAGTTCACAATTCCAGTGTCAATTATAGTTACAGAAACGCCACGTTCATATTCGAAAAATTAAAGGCCAATAACTACTTCACTTTTAATAGTATAAATAAATTATGATGATAATTTGATGATTTTCTGTTGCCCAGTTATTTCTACCCAAAATTTCATGTAAATTTTCTAGGCGTTTCGACGATTAAAACATATTTTTTTAATTGAGTATTTCTCCGAATATATATGTCATATCTGTGCTTAATGACAGCACCAAATATAAAGTGCAAAAATTCATGTTTACCAAAATGGCAGTTGCACAGAATACTAAACATTCCTGGTGAACATCTAGTACATTCACGCGAACAACTTGTTTTGTTTCAGTTTTTGTTACCATCGTCCTTACAAAAGCAATATTTTTTGAATTTAGTAATTTATTTTAGGAACGTTAGATGCTATTTCAAATTTTATGTTTGCCATTTGTTTGCTTAAGTAATAGAAAATGGCACATTACCATGAATTAGAATACACTGAAATAGTATAGACCACAAAACTTTCACCGTTAAGTTATATCATTCAATCACAATAAGTTCTAATGGCTGATCCCTTAAGTATTACCGTCAGACCATCGAAGTATTACTGTGAAATCACATAATCGAGCATCTGTGCATTATTTTTAATTTATGATCAGGCTAATTGTTATTTAAAAATTTCATTATACCCACTTGGTTTCTTTGGGGGTAAGAGATTTTTTTACCAAAGAAACAGAATAAGTGAAATATTTTTCGTAAATTATTACCATGAGATCGCAAAAGGTTTACAGTGACAGTAAAATTAAGTATAGATCTTATTTGATAGATAATAGATAAATTATCAATGTTATCGATTTAATTTACGTTTACTTCTGATTTTTTAAAAATTTTATAAATGCTACTAAATATAGTAATCTAAAAAATGCCTTCTGAAACCTTTTATATACTCTGTCTTAATCAAATTCACTAGATTTGTTTGAGAATTGATTTTAAATTAACGTTTCACTGCTCAACTAAAGAATTAATCTATTCAACTTTAATACATTTCTTGCTTTACTCTATTGATGTTATTCTCTGACAGCCATCCCGATACACGTTTGGATTTGTGCTTTTAATGCCCAATGTCTGATTTCAAGTCTTCGTTGATTTTATTTTTACTTGGATCTTTTCACGTATTGTTTGGATAACTAATTTTTATATTCTGCTTAAATTTTAAAAATTAAACTTATTCTATCTGTTTATAAAATGGTACATCAAATGATGAACAATAAATAAGAAATTATTAGACTATCCTTGTGTGATTCCCTTAACATATAAATTACGTAATTCGATCATATATCATATTTATATGTTCGTTTGTATAAATTATTGTTAGTTTCTGGTATAATTGTGATGACATTTCATATATCAAAAATACGATTTTCATGATAGACAGACACAAACGGAAACATAAACTATCGTGTACATTTGAAATTCCAAGGATTGCGTGTATTATTCAAGTTGCATGTGCTATTTGACAGGACTCTCTGTATTTTCTATTGAATAAAAATAAATAGATTTTTTTTTCTCAAGAAACAAATAATTTATTGGGGGTGAGTATAAAAATAATGCTAATTAATGACACGATAAATATATTATAAAATTTTGTTTGTGGAAAATATGTTATCTAATAAATTTATAATTATTTTTCAATAATATTGGTTACTTGTACATTAATTGATAAATGATTAGCAGGCATATAATTATGTAATTAGAGAAATGGTGGAAATGAAGGTAAATTCTGTTTTTCTGAAATCGTGCATTATTCTAAATTTTAGGGAATTTTAGTCACAGGTTTATTTTTGTTGATTGTAGCAATGGTAGCACATATAACTTAAATGTTTGACTTTTACTTAGGTAAGTTTTAACAGAAATTTAGAAATTATTTATAGTGAAAAAAAAAATTTTCATCAGAGAATATTCCTGTGGAAAATAAAGAATATCATATCTAGAACTTAATGCACTGCGAATTCTTATATAATTGTAATTAACAATAAATGATAAAGAAAAATACTACCAATTGATTTACTGGTTGAAAAATTTTATGACTAATTTTTCTATTGTATAGGATGCACCATGTCTGGTAATGAGATTACTTCGATATGCCCTTTTAGATTACATAATCGTAGTATGAATATTTATAGACTTTTCTTTACAACTGAATGTTAATAATTGATTTTAGTGTTTTATACTCATATCCTAATGACCAACAATTGTGATCGAATCGAATTTTACTAGGGTTTTTTTTTTACTTATCTGATTTCAGATATCGGATAATATTATTGACTAAAGTATTGAATTTATTTAATAATAAAAATGTTCTCAGCTCAAATATGGTATCCATACATTCTTGGTAATTGGTTAACAGAAAAAAAAAACACTAGTCAAGATCACAATGTGAATTTAAATTTAAGTACATTGTTGAAAATCATCGATGAACTGATCAGATCGAATTAGCTTAAATCATTCCTGTGCTGTTAACATAGAATTGAAGACATTTATATCGAAATCTGCTCTGTCTTCATTTTGATATTATCTTATAGAACAACTTAAACATTAGAATCAAAATTTTCAATCTATCAGTCATAATATTATTCAAATTGCTGTGGGAATTTGATATTCTGGTTAGGAGTAAGTATATTTAAGCAGAGTTGAACATAGGACTGAATGATGGTTATATGATTCAACGAATGATCTTCTGCAAAAGAGTGAAACAATACATAATAATAGTGCTGATTGACATTCATATGAACTGATCAAAATTCATGTATATAGGTTAATATTTCCACATTGAATAGTCAATCATTCATTAAAGGACATTATTCAACATTTTAACATGGTAAAAGGGGTTCTTCTATATAGAAAATACGTGTAAATGGTACATATATAATATATTTTCTCATTCAAATAGTAGTGCATTTTGTTAGTGGGTGTCTGTTACATTTATTGCCAATATAATAAAATAACAAAATACATTTTCAACAAATTTCCAAGGGTTCATGCATATTATACAGTCTATTGTAAAGACTATTCATTTTCAAATTAATGACAAGTGTTGTAAATATTATAATGTTAAATGAATATGTCGATAAAGGGTCTATATATTTATATGTAGGTTCAACGTATATGGTTAAATTCAAATAGCATCTGTTCCAATAATATACTCTTCAATTATGGTCTTGACCATAAAAAATATCGAGAAACATATAATAAAGAAAATACTAAATTTTATGTAACTAATAACAATAAAGAATTTATTTAATTTTAATTTTACTATTTTGATAATAATCGATAAAATATAATGCATTTTATAATAATTTTAATTACTTTAAGATTTCCTTTGCGTTTTAAGAGTTTCCGACAGAGTTTTTTTTAATTTTTTTTTTTTTTTTTTTGCAAATGCCATTAAATATAAATAAACTAAATAATTACATGCATATAAAATGGTAATAATAAAATTATATTTTAATTTTATTATCGTTACACTTTTCAATGTTACAAAATACTACCGCATTTTTGATAAGATTTTCAGGAAAATTTCTTGAGTGGGGTTATCAATGAAAAATTTAAATATTTGTTTTCACTATTTTAGTAAGTATTTATTACTGATTTCAACAATATTTCTTATTTAATTCAAAAAAATATTTTACTACTTACTACAGACAATATACAAATAAGTGAAGTCTACCTTTTACGACAAGCACAAGCAATAATGTCCACTCATTAATGCTTCATGATCAAATATTTTGATCGTAAAAAAATATAATTCATTTAAAACTATTTCCAATATTGTACTTCGATTATATTAAAAAAAAAAAAAAAAAAAAAAAACTAAATTATTATGGCAACATCAATTAATAAATCAACAGTAGACGAAATAACAAAACTTTTAATCAAAACCACCTCATCTTTAGATGAATATTTTATATCTTTGAAGAATTTGGAGCGTAAGATCATTAGCATTTCAAATGATATGACTGTAAAATTGGATTCTCTCCGAAACGAGATTGATTGTCAGTTCTATGTAGTTAATCAGCAAATTGAAGCCATTCAAATGGAAATGAATGAAATAAATTTTAATATAATTAATGACAAAGAACGAGAATTAAAATTAGATGAACTACTAATTACTGGTGTTCCATTTAATGATGGTGAAAATTTAATATTAATTATTAATAATATTGCAAAAGTTTTGGATTTTAAAGATGTTAGCTTTATAATAGCTTGCTATCGCTTTGAATGTCACTATGCAAATAAAATGAAAAAAATTTTGGTCAAATTTGCAAGTAAACATTATAAAAATGCATTCTTTCAGAAATATATTGATGCAAAGAAATTGCACACCACTGACATTGGATTTTATGGTGAATCACAACGTATTTATATTAATCATAATTTATCTAAATTTCATTTATCGATTTATAAAAAAGCATTAAATTTGAAAAATAAAATGCAATTGCATTGTGTAAATATTTGTGATGGTTTTGTGTATGTTGCAAAAGCTAAAGGATCAGATTTTTTTATTGTGAATAATTTGGAAGAACTTGATAATATTATATTGAAATAATTGGCTGTAGAATTTGTTATAATTTTTGAAAATATATTGAAATATTCATATTAATCGTTTTTTAATTTATATATAGACAATAATAACTATTTCTAATCCAAAGGATAGTAGTCATAAAAGACAGTCTGATGTACAACATCAGCCTATCTAGATATAGAGTTTCTGCAGACAATTAAATAGAAATATATCTGTTGTAATATTCAGTTTTTAAAATAAGTAATATTCGCAATTGATATTATTTTCTTGTATGAGATATTTGAGAAAACTTGTTGGTCTAAACTTGAAGCAGAAGTTGTATAACTAGTTGTCTGTTTAAAGGGTGAAAATTACGGACAACACTGAATGTTTGCCATTTTTAAGCTCATATCTTTATAACAGATCTTCTACTACTCATATCCCTTTCAAACACACTACATCTCTTACTATTACTGTTTCAAGATAAATTGCATTTTGTTAACTAAAGATTGTTAACTAAAGTTTGTTAACAAAAGTTTGAATATCTCGTTAACGATTGAAGATAGAGGATTGGTGTTTTAGAAAGAAAGATACATGCTACCCTGGCGCATGTTCTGGATAAAGGCATAATCAAGTAGGATCACTATTTGCTTGTTTTAAAGCTGAAAATTGCAGACAGCACCGCATTTTTAAGCTCACATCTGTTTCACAGATGCTCTGGAATACACTCAAATAACGCGATTGGCTATTACTCATATCCCTTTCTAAAACAGTACATCTCCAACTATTACCGTTTTCAAGAATTTTGTTAATTTCAGTTTAAGGTAGCACAAATTTCCTCAGTTTTGGAAATTTAACAGGAGAACATAATTAGTAAGAGGGTAAGTTTTTTAACAAAAGTATGAATACCTCGATAACGAGTGAAGAAACAGGATTGGGTTTAGAAAAAAAGATGCATGCAACCCTGGCGCATGTTTTGGATATAGGCAAAATCTTGTAGCATTACTAGTTGGCTGTTTAAATGATAAAAATGGCAAACAGCACCAAAATTTTGCTATTTTGAAGCTCACATTTGTTTCGCAGACGCTCAAGCATTTCTAAAACGCTACGACACTAATAATACAGCTTACAAGATAATCTACATTTTGTTAACTTCAGTTTAAGGTAGCACAAATCTCCACATTTTTGGAATTGTAACAGGAAAACATAATAAGTAAGAGGGTAAGTTTTTTAACAAAAGTTTGAATATCTCGATAACGATTGAAGACAGAGGATTGGCGATTTAAAAAAAAAGATGCATGCTACCCTGGCGCATGTTTTTGATATAGGCAAAGCCTTATAGCAATACTATTTGACTGTTTAAATGCCGAAAATGGCAGGTTTCACCGCATTTTTGTCATTTTGCAGCTCACATCTGTTTTGCAGATGCTCAAGTATACACTTAAATTACGCGTTTGGCTATTACTCATATCGCTTTCTAAAACACTACCTCTTTAACTATTACCGTTTTCAAGATAATCTACATTTTGTTAATTTCGGTTTGGGGTAGGAAAAATTTCTACGTTGCTACCCTGGTGCATGTTTTGAATATAGATATTATTAAAAAGCATTACGAGTTGCCATTTTAAATAGCGAAATTGGCGAACAGCACCGCATTTTTGCCACTTTGAAGCGCACATCCTTAACGCAGTTGTTCACTCAGATTATGCGCTTCGATATTACTCAGATCCCTTTCTGAAACACTACCTCTCTTACTACATGCAGGCTTTGGAGCCAAAATCTTGTAGCAATACTAGTTGCCTGTTTAAATGGTAAAAATTGGAGACAGCACCGCAATTTTGCCATACTGAAGCTCACATCTGTCTTGCATTTGCTCAAATATACACTGAAATAACGCGCTTGGCTATTACTTATATCCCTTTCTAAAACAGTACATCGTACATCTCTAACTATTATCGTTTTCAAGATAGCGTAAGTTTTTTAACAAAAGTATGAATACCTCAATAACGATTGAAGTTAGAGGATAGGCGCTTTAAGAAGAAAAATAAGTGCTTCCCTGGTGCATGTTTTGGATATAGGCAAAATCTTGTAGCATTACTAGTTGCCTGTATAAATGAATATAGGTATAATCAAGTAGCATTACTTGTTGCCAGTTTATATGGTGAAAATGCCATACTGTACCGCATTTTTGCCATTTCGAAGCTCACATCTTTATCGCCGATGTTCAAGGATACACGGATACACTGTAATTACGCGCTTGGCTATTACTCATATCCCTATCTAAAACACTACCTCTCTTACTATTATCGTTTTCAAGATAATCTACATTATGTAAGAGGGTAAGTTTTTTAACAAAGGAATGAGCATCTCGTTAACGATTGAAGATAGAGAAATGGCGCTTTAAAAAGAGAGATGCATGCTACCCTGTCGCATGTTTTGGATATAGGCAAAATCTTGAAGCAATATTAGTTACCTGTTTAAATGGCAAAAATTTGGGACAGCACCACTTTTTTGCCATGTTGTAGCTCACATCTGTCTCGCAGACGTTCAAGTATACACTCAAATTACGAGCTTAACTGTTACTCATATCCTTTTCTAAAACACTATCACTCTAACTCTTACCGTTTTCAAGATAATCTACATTTTGTTAGGTTGAGGTCCAGATTAGGGTAGCAAAAATTTCTACATTTTTGTAATTGTAACAGGAGAACATAATCAGTAAGATTGTTAGTTTTTTAAAAAAAGTTTGAATATCTCGTTAACGCTTGAAGATAGACGATTGGCGATTCAGAAAGAAAAATGCATGGTACCCTGGTGCATGTTTTGAATATAGGTATTATCAAAAAGCATTACGAGTTGCCATTTTAAATGGCGAAATTGGCGGGCAGCACCGCATTTTTGCCACTTTGAAGCTCACATCCTTAACGCAGATGTTCACTCAGATTATGCGCTTGGATATTACTCAGATCCCTTACTGAAACACTACCTCTTTTACTATTACCGTTTTCAAGATAGTCTGCATTTTGTTAAGTTCAGCATAAGGTAGTACAAATTTCCACATTTTTGGAACTGAAACAGGAGAACATAATTAGTAAGTGGCTAAGTTTTTTAACAAAAGTTTGAATATCTCGTTAACGATTGAAGATAGAGGAATGGGGATTTAGAAAGAAAGATGCATGCTACCCTGGCGCATGTTTTGGATATAGGCAAAATCAAGTAGTATTACTATTTGCCTGTTTAAATGCTGAAAATGGCAGACAGCACAGCATTTTTGCCATTTTTAAGTTCACATCTGTTTCACAGAAGCTCAAGTATACACTCAAATTACGCGTTGGGCTATTGCTCATATCCCTTTCTAAAACACTACCTCTCTAACTATTACCGTTTTCAAGATAATCTACATTTTGTTAATTTCGGTTTAAGGTAGCAAAAATTTCGACATTTTTGGAATTGTAACAGGAGAACATAATCAGTAAGTTAGTTTTTTAAAAAAAGTTTGAATATATCGTTAACGCTTGAAGATAGACGATTGGCGTTTTAGAAAGAAAGATGCATGCCACTCTGACGCATGTTTTGGATAAAGATATAATCAAGTAGCATTACTATTTGCTTGTTTAAAAGCATTTTTAAGTTCACATCTGTTTTACAGATGCTCTAGAATACACTGAAATAACGCGCTTGGCTATTACTTATATCCCTTTCTAAAACAGTACATCGTACATCTCTAACTATTATCGTTTTCAAGATAGCGTAAGTTTTTTAATAAAAGTATGAATACCTCAATATCGATTGAAGTTAGAGGATAGGCGCTTTAAGAAGAAAAATACGTGCTTCCCTGGTGCATGTTTTGGATATAGGCAAAATCTTGTAGCATTACTAGCTGCCTGTTTAAATGAATATAGGTATCAAGTAGCATTACTTGTTGCCAGTTTATATGGTGAAAATGCACCGCATTTTTGCCATTTCGAAGCTCACATCTTTATCGCCGATGTTCAAGGATACACGGATACACTCTAATTACGTGCTTGGCTATTACTCATATCCCTTTCGAAAACGCCACCACTCTAACAATTACCGTTTTCAAGATAATCAATATTTTGTTAATTTCAGTTTATGGTAGCGCAAATTTCCACGACAGGCGAACTAATTCATTAAGATGGTAATTTATTTATCGAAAGTTTGAATATCTCATTTACGATTGAATATAGAGGAGTGGCGTGTAAGAGTGATGCATTATATAATGTCTATCTTCAGGCGTTTATTGTGATATTGCAATTCCTGTCGACAAAATGATGTTCTGATAAATATGATCTCCTGGTACAGAGAAATGAAAAATGTGTAAAATATATTAATGCAATCTATTGCCACTTACCGTCTGTGAAATATCTCTTCATGTATCAAAATAAGAACAACGCTTACATAAATATGTAATCAGTTGACGCATATTTTATTTTTTTTTTAAATATTAATTTTTTAAATTATCTATAGTAAATAATTTTATTACTTTAAACTAAATAATTCAATTCAGTCTAATTCAAAATTCCTTTATTAAATTACTTGCAGCTAATTATACATAACTTACATTTTGTGATAATTATATCATTTCGTAGATGACAACGATGCTTACTGTACACATCGTAAACTTTTCTCTTTCAATTTGTGGGGGCTGAAATAGACAATACCTTGGTAGAATTTAAATTACGACTATTTAAATTAAAGATTATTTCCTTTTCTCTTTACCTCCACTACAATGCCAAACAATAACTGCAAAACGCAAGAAAATTATATTTCATAGACATATATAATGGTGCCTATGTGATCGATTACTTAGTTTGTTGATAATATATTTTTCACATGGTTGACAAAGGCGCCAAATATTGTCATATTTTGAGACCTTGGTATTCTTGAAAATGGCCGCATTAAAAACGGCAGATGATTAGGATAATTTTGCAATGTAGATTAAGGTCTCATAAATTTTAAACATTTGTAATTTGATTTTTGTATCGAGTTCACAAAAATGTATGTTAATTTTTTTAAAATTACGATCGCATAAATGCCATATTTGATTAACCATTTAAATACCAAACTATCATCTACATATTGAAAATTTTTGAATTTGTACTCGTAATTTTGTTTTTCTATTCAGTTAATATATCGTTTTGCAAATTAATTATTTTTATTTTAACCTGATTTTAAATTTGCAGTTTTGTTCCTAAGTTTTTGAAAAAAAAAAATTTGATTAAAACAATAAAAACTTTGTTTTTAATCGTATAGGTCATGTATTTTTATAAAGTATATATTTATATGAGTTAGGAGGTGGGTTTTTTTTTGGTCGACTAATAATTAATATTTACACATTTTTTTTACATTTAAAATTCTTTATATTACAGTTTTTTTGGCAATATTACCTAAAAAAAAATTCAGTGTTTTTTTTTTTACAATTATTATCTAAACAAATATTCCTATAAATAATAAAATAATATAACAAATAAAAATTAATAGGATATAAATGTGATAATTCTAAAAAATCAAACATATTTTCTCACATACTGTAAAACATTGTCCAATATATAAATATTTAACTTTTCCTTTAATCTATTGCAAAATTTTCTTAATTGTTTAAATTTTCACCAATTAAAATTACATAATTTAATTATAATTGAGCCAACTTTTCATTATATTAGTAGTTTTTTCTTTAATTTTAAATAACTTCACTCTTGTATTTATTCACGACGGTACTCTGTATAAATAGTGTTCATCACTTATATTTTAAAATACAATAACATAGCATTTAGTTTATTTTACCAAACTAAACCTTCATTTTGCATATTCTGTGGTTCGGAAAAATTTCCGGAATTCATAAATTCTGGTGAACCGCCTCGTGGTACGCCAAGTAAATGTTCTGGACCACCAACACCACCACCGCCACCACCAACACCAACACCACCTCCACCGCCACCGCCCCCTTGACCACCAGGTTGATTAAGAAAATTTGGTTCTGTTGTTAAACCACCAAAATCATTAACCATTTGTATTGGCCCACCGTGGTCCATTGGACCCCCTGGAAAAATTCGAAAAAAAATAAAATTAAAATAATTTTAAATATAAGTACATTATTTAAAAAATAACATAAAAATCATATCAAAAATATCTGCAAGAAATCAAGTAAAAAAATTTTACAAATTTTGTTTGATATTAAATGTTATTGGAGTTATTGTTCAAGTGAAACTCTGCATATAACTTTTGATGAAGAATTTTTTGATCGACGCTATATTGTTCTAAGTAATTCTGTGGATCAATCTACTCCAAAATAATAACAGAGATCTCAATTTAATCTGGGCGTATTAAAGAGCATATTATTTAATGTATGATCGCTTAACAATACTATGATGAATTAAAAGTAAATCTTAATATAGTACAATTAGTCTATAATGGTTCCATAGAATACGAAGAGCTAATAATATTATCAGAAATGCATATTAAATTGTTCATGATATTATAACATATTTAGGTATATTCTGTATTTTTGTCTTTGTTTTTAAATATGCTGGTCGATGATCAGCATGAAATGAAATTATTCAAAACACCGAAGCAATGAAAAGAAAAAGGACAAGATTAAAAGAAATTGATTGAGAATATGACACTTTCTACATGAATTCAAACCCCGAATCAAACTACTTATCAACGATTCACGATTATATTTACATTCATTAATGAACTTAAATAGGCTAAAAATGAATAAATTAGTTGTCGATCATTCAAAATAATTTTTGGGATAGAAATTGTAATTATCAACAAAAAAAATTTAATTAACATAAACAAAAATTTATTATTTAATATACTAAAATAGATAAAAATATGTGTACATACATAGAAAACCTTTACCTGGTGCATTGAATGGCATTGGACCACCGGGATGGCCAGGAAAAAATGGACCATCATGTGGATGAAATGGTGGTCCATAACCGAATTCAAATTTACCATCGGTTGCAAAATATGGAAAACCTGGTGGGCCATCGTCCATGCCACCCGGTGATAAATTCATTGGAAAACCTCTCATTTTCCGTGCTCCACCGAAAAATGGACCACGTCCCATACTCGTCAATTGTTTGAGTCGTCGTTCTTTTGATCTTTTATTTTGAAACCAAACCTGTAAAAAAACACAAAAAAAAAAAATAAATAAAAATACAATTAACGAATCATAAAAATATTTACACAAACGTCAAGTATATTAAAAATTATTATTATTTAATTATAATTGTGGGAAAAGAATATTTATTGCATATTTCAGTGCAATTAAAAAAGAAAAAGAAAAAAGTCGTACTTAGTATAAATGTCTGTAAATCATTTTCATATATCAAACTGTAATGCATTTCAATGCATTATATGCATAAAATAGTGTTTATGTTATTGTATTAGAATGCACATAGGTACTATTAAAAATTTGTTATAAAAGTGTATATAATTTTTATTTCGCACTTGGAATAATCGATTTGTTTTGAGACTCGAATTTTTATTTTTTTTTTTTTTTCTTAAATTTTAATGAGTAAATTATTTATGGATTTTTATCAATGACCTTTATGGGATAATAAACTTAATGTTATGGAATTTTCGCTTTTTATTTGCATTTAAATAGAAATAAAATGGAAATTTTCTCAGGCTTTAATAGAGAAAATTAATTGTTATGTTTATATAAATAAGGAAATGGAAAATTTCAATATTTATTATTTTAATTCATTCAATTTACTCGTACTACAAGTGGTGACGAATGTAGTGGCCGACTATCATCAAGGTTAATTAATCAATCTTTAACTCTACGCGGTATAACCGGTAACAATTGATCACGGCATATGTTAGTAATGGCGTGTGATCCTGACTGAAAAGATGGTGTTAATGTCGTATATTTGAACAACAAACTAGGTACCTGTGGATTTATGCAATACTCTACTGAAATATTCAAATTTTTAACTGGATAATTATGATTGATCCTATATTTTCCATTTGGAAAATTTCAATTATATTTATTTGAGTTAACATTTGATGTTATCATGCATATTTGAAACGCAAATAAATTAACCTATTACTCCTAATATATACTAATTCGATTCACAGTAGCCGACGGCAAAACCCCACAAATACTTCAATATTGTGTTAGTAATATATTATTACCGGAGCTATAAACGGATTCATGACAAAAAGTTTGCTAAACTTGATCCTTGAAATGAAATTGTATGCTGTAACGATTTATTTTGAATAATCTCGGCTTAAAAACATTCACAATTTTTAATTGATTTATATCAATTGTGATTGTAATTCGTTCTTGATATAAATTGAATAACCGGAATTATTGCGTAACGTTGTTGCAAATGTTCACTCTTAAATAAGAGTAAACAGTGTGCATATGACCTACCATACATATATTTGTTCAATTTTTATATATTTTTAAATACGTACGAGTAAAAGTATATTTATATCAATCAACACCCCTATTGTATACGATCTTAAATCTTCAAAATATTGGAATATAAGAAAACAAAGATCATAATGGAAGATACATTTTAAATCCTTTTCTGCTATTATATATTTAATATAATAATATGTGGCACATCCTTACATACAAAAAAAAAATGATAAATTTCAAAATTCGAAAACAAAATAAAAAGGTAATTGTTTCATAAATTATATACCTTTACAGTTCCTAACATTATGTTTTTTTGCGGCATTTGGTTTTGATCCAGAAACTAACAAAAGTTTAACACTAGGGGGTCTCTCATAGTCATACAATGACAGCAGTTGTTTGGGCCGCCCCTAACCACATGAATTCATATATTTTATAATGTTTTTTTTTTCCCTTCAATGTCCTTCTTACACAAAATATATTATTTGACAAATGTTATAATTAAGTGCTGAAAACTTGACTATTTATTGATAATCATAAACATCATTTTACAAGATTTAAGTAGTGCAATTTTGGAAAGGGGATGATTCATTTAATATTTTCCATAAATAATTGGTTATTGTTGCATTGTGTCGAATTTGGTTGGAAATAATTAGATCAGATCATCATCTGTTAAATAATAAATTTTTAGAACAGACCGTTGACCCAATGTTTATGTTAACATATTAACTATAACATTTCTGGAGTTTTTTTGTTTTTTTTTTTTTGTAAATATGAAGGTAATATAATAGAATGGATCAGTTACAAATAAAATTAGTTGTTAAATCTTAATTCAGTCGTTGATTTTGACAAAAAAGATGAATTATCAGAACCGTTAATAGCTACAAATATATGTACGTTATGACATTTAGTATAGATTGTGACGAATGTTCAGTTAACAGATATCACTCAACAACTCTGCACGTACCACTGGAAACTTGATCAGGATACATGTCAATGATAGTATTTTTTTGAGACTAAAAAAATTGTGTCAACATAGAAATTGTTGACTCGATGAAAAAAGCAAATTCACTATAGCAAGCAAGGTATAGTTAGAAATCAGACGTACCTCTATAAATGTGAAACCATATAATTTTATAATTAGTGTTATATTTTCCAGATGTTAAATTTTAAATATTATTATTAGGTTATAGTTTTGATATTTGAAAACGTTAAATCAATATCGTTTAGTCACACAATATATGCATCCTTGTGGTGTTCGCAAAAAGAATGATAATTAAGAATCAAGTGATGAAGAATCCAGTATTTATGTAATTGGTGTATACTTTATATCAGATTTTCATTATACATTCTAATTTTTATCTTGACGACACCACTTTTTACTGACAATTCACGTTATTTTGCAAATCATCGATCTAATATTTTTCCATTGAATTTTATTGTAATATAAGAATTGGATTGACTAAGGAATTTTGCTTCTATTATTGTTATATTTGACTGGGGCAGTACCCATAATATAAGTATTATATATAAAACATTAAATTATATTATTTATATCTTATTGACTTCTAAATTTTTATGATCCATCCATAAAAATAATAATAATTTTTTTTTTTTTGCGCCATTAAAGAATAAAAATAAATTATGTTAAAGAAGATGAATGCAAATAAAAATAATATTTTCCTTCATTTTTTAGTACTTTTTTTAATGGTGTAAAATTATTAACAGCTCTTGTAATAATCTAAAAATCATTGATTTTTTATTTTATTTATTTGTAAATAAGATTTTAAAGCGTGTGTCGAATTGTTTTCTCACATATGTTCCAAATGCAGAAATAACATTAGTCGTATATGCCACTCATATTTAAAATGAACATTTATTTCGAAATATTTATATATATTATCAAATATAAAATATTTTGTCAATTAATAGTTCTCTGGCAGTTTATAAAATGTAATTTTCAGAAATTTCCAAAAGTTGCAAAATATGGTAGCGATTTTGCACAATTGTAATTAAATACGACACCCATTTTGCAATTAAAGTGTTATTGGCTAATTTTGAACGTCTTATACACTTGTGAGATCGATGCTTATATTTGCTGATGACACTGTGATATTAATAGTTGCAAATAGCAATGAAGAGGCTTATTTCAAAATTGTGCGATTGGCCAAAGAAATGATATATTAAGGTAAATAAGTCAAAATGCACTCATATCAACTTTATAAATAGAAACACATAAACCGATATTTATAAATAATCAAGAAATATAGTATATTCTAATAAATCTAAATATTTAGACACGACAAGGCTGGAGACCTCATTTTAAAGTCAAAATATATGGATTGAACAGTGCTGTCAACATTAGGTAAATTGCTACTTTATACACAAATAATTAAGCCGATCTGAACATATGGTATTCAACACTGGAGTTGTGCTAAACCAGATAAGATCAAAATTATTTTAAAAAAATATTTCAAAATAAAGTACTAAAGAATATTGCAAATACCCCTTAGTTTCTTAAAAATATCAATATTCATAATGCCTTAAAAGTAGGATTGTTTGTCAAAACTAAAATTGAAGCAATTCACAGACTATATTACTAGCACGAAGATCATACACTATGTTACCATGCATTTCCTAGATACTACAATAATTTTAAGAAAAACTGAAAAGAGTAAAACCTATTAATATATTGAAACTATAAATTAAATTATTAATATAGAAAACAGTTATGGGATGATATACTCGTAGTTAGTCAAAGAAAAATAAAAATATTTTTTTCTCAATGAATTTGTAATATAATAAGTATAATTTTAATAAATTAAGTACAGAATATGCTTATTGGTCCTAAATGTCTAAATTATCAGATTGTAATTGCACACAGTATTTAAAAAAATTAATAAACAAAACAAATATCCTGTCTTAATCTTTACATCAAATGGATCTATACGCATTGGACGGTACAATATGGTCTTGTTTCAAGTTTCTAATATGCATGTAACATCAAATGTGAGCTCAAACAATTATATAATTAGAATTTACCAACTATGAAAAAAGTAGTGATCAATTACAAGTAATCGGTTTTATTTTTTTATTATTTCAGAAGAGTCAAATTTATTGTTGAGATGTACTTTTTAAATCGTTCGAAATACATGACATTAACACCATATTTTTAGTCGCGATCACAAGTTATTACTGACACACTGTTTTGTATTTTTTCAAGAATGTGTCACTATAGATAAGTGTATAGCTTAAATTAATATTTTGCATTTGAAATTTAAAGAATGATGTTTTTTAATAATAAAAATAAATATTTTGAATAGTGACAAAATTTATCGAATATCTTACTATCAAGTCGAATGACCAAGTGTACATTAGAAACTGCAAATTAATGTACACTAACCAATATAATTTGAATTCTAACTTTACAAAAATGGTCTAAATTTAGCAAACATTAAATATACGTGAAGAATATAGTTTCGTATAATACCATAAAAGATCTTTTACTGGTGATATTAAAATTTAATTATGAATTTATATTAAGTTCAATTTTATCATATTTACATCAAAACAATTCAATAATTGTGTTATACACGAACCAACAATTAATATCTTAATATCAATTGAATTATTTATAAATAAATAAAATTTATCTTAATAAAAATCTTAGATTATACGTATAAATACATATAATTGTATTAAATAAAGACATAATTTTTTGGAAACCCTTTTTTAATTATTACAATAACAATATAAATTATTAATCTCATTAATTAATTACAAATTTAGAATGGAAATATATAAATTACCTCAATTAATTTAAATACATAATTTTGGATACGTCAAAATAAGTGGAAAACTATTTGGAAAATAATTTTTATTTAATATTGAAAGCCTTTTTTCTAACTCAAATTTATATAAGAAAAAATACGTTTGGCATTGCTGTGACGCTTAGAAATATTTTCTAAGAAAACTTTTTAGTTACGCATAAAATAACAATGAATTATAATATATACAATCAAAGGTAACCTAAATGGAAAATTATTCCATAGCATTACAATTTAAAAGTAAGAAGGCATATTAACAATGGAAAAATATGAATTAAATATAAATCTTTTATAAAAATAACTTATATACATTTTCCTCTATAGACACTTAATAATTGGCATTGCTCCAATTAAGTTCAGGCCCTGAAATACGAGTATATTGTAAAAGGGTATGGGATAAAACTTAGTCTTCATTATGGTGGGTATGTAGAGCGGTCGACCCAATCAACCAATAATATAATTTAAAATAAATAATGTTCGAGGATATATTAGGATGGTGAGAAATGGAGTGGTTGACTAACATCTTGAGATTGCTGAACCTGTATTTACCTTACGCCTTACGGAACGATATGTATATGTGACCCAAATGAATAGAAGAATCTTCTTTGCGAATTTGATAGGAATACTAGATACGATGATGATGATGATAATTTGAGTATTTGAGGATATGCCCGAAAAAAATCTTGTTCCACTGACTCATGAATAAATTTTAAAATCTAAATTGTATATCTGATGTATATTTATATATTGCCCATAATGAAACCATTATTCTGTACAGTTGTTGTATATACTTTCATAATATGATACCATTTTGTCATGCTACCAAGAACATTTCTAAATATATTATGTTCATGTCAACTTATATGTATATTCAGTCATACACATAATATTGAATAATGGATACAAAACAGGCAAAGTAAAAGAAGTTAACATTATTTGAATAAACTTGCACGCTTATTACTACTATACTACCACTTATCTACCAAATTTATGGTTTAGGTAAAATGAATATTACCCAACAATTTGTCACATAATTAGTAAATTAAAGAGATGATATATTATTTAAAAATTAAATCATTAATAGTTAAATTATTGTTGTGTGGAAAAAAGGGACTGATTTTCATTGAAAAACATATAATGTTATATATACAAATTAAATTTAATTAATTTGTGAACCGTTTTAATACAAAAATACAATTGTACTATTGAAGCACAATAAGAATAGCAAATATTTGAAATATTTTCATTTATCAATTAATGAAATTTAGGAATTTGGAAAATTTTTATCTATACGAAAAATCCTGTATAATATATTTGCCTGACAATATTATTTTTATAGACTCTAGAATTATTTTCTATGGATTCCCTTTTAGAGTATAAAATAGTGAATGTATATTATATGTTACAATGGTATTTACGTATAAATAATAAGTGAAAATTTACCAATTTAATTGTAAACAGTTTTTAAGGTTTCACATTTATACACAGTTCTTTGTGTTTGAAAGAAAATTTATATGAAAACATAAATTCATGATATTTGTCTGATAATAAAACTTAAGCGAAAACGTTTGATCCCATTTGACAATACGTGTATAAATCAATATTTGCTAGAATAGTTAACATAGAAATTTTGAGTAAGTTAAAAATAATGTGATGATGAAACATTATTAATTAGGTTATATTGTACCAGAAATGACGGTGGTTTGACGGTGGCTGACCCATAAAATCTTATGCATTGGGAAAGTTGTAGATGAATTGTGCACAAAATTTAATCAGAAAATTTATTATATATGCATCTGAGGCACCTACTTAATTTATGACACGATATTCTTTGTTACCTGCCAAGTTTTACATCCACAAAATATTGCTGATAAATAATTAGTTTTATAGAGGCGCAATTTTAGACATTTTTAAATTTGAGACGATCGCTTAACTCTATTCAGCATATCAAATATATGCCAACCTCTCTATATGCGGAACTTTATATTTGTTTCATTTGTCATAAAACTTTCGAAATATTGGAATTTCTCTACTTTAGTAGAAATTGAATATTCAAATATAGATGTACCAGGCAACATCAAATCTGCTATATCTTCGTTATAATGTACATAAGTCAGAAATTTAAAATAGCTTTTATGTGACAAAGAAATTCTAGGTTTAAGCGATTATCTAGTCTATAGTAAATTAACCAAAAATATGTTCATAATCGTATTTAATAAAGATCTTAAAGGTATTGTTATTAATTAAATTGATATACGATGTGAATTGTTTGAATTAGTATCAGAAATTCAGAAATTGACGAACATACTTTCTATTCAAAATTAACATAAGTATCATAGGCGAGAAATTTCAAGAAAAAAGTATTAAATATTTTGTAAAAATTAAAGAACGTGCTTAGCTTTAGAAACATTGCATTAGATTATGTACTCCTGATAACATGTATTAATTAAATCATCACATATCTCATCTGTGTTTGGACACTTAATAGAAAATAAAAGCAAAATTCTGACATTAGTATCAGGAATTCATAAATTGTTAGTTCATTGGAATGCGTAAATAATGTATTCTGTTTTGATCCCAATATAGTTGCATATCGTTCCCTTTACTAACGTTGATAATTAGAACCATTTATGTTACATTTTTTATCCCTTTATGTTTTAATGTGATAATAATTCCCAATATATGTATATAGAACATATAACATAATAAAATATAATTTTTCTTTTACTAAATATACAAACATGACCTTGTCAATTATTTCAAGTTTTTCGTTTTTTTTCCTTATATAAACTTTGGATTTGGGTTTTTTTTTTCCTCCATCTCTACATAACAAATTATATTACCAATTCTTCAAATGATATTATTCTTAATCATATCTACTAAACCATAATATGAACCTCAATTTTTAACCATAACATCAAAAAGATGGGTACCGTTGGTTTTATTTATTTATTATTTATGTATATGAGCGCGGTCGGTCATCATTTGAGTCTAGTCAATTTACAAAGAAAATTCATAAATCATCTTCATAATTTTTATGCATATTATAAAAACAATAATTTTCTATCATCATCCAGCCGTCGGACCATGATCATGGTACGGTATATGATTTTTTATGGTTTATATTTTTTTTATGAAGATCATTAAAGTCATAAGTTTTAAGCGTTGGTTTGGGTGAAACGTAAACGTCAGCCCGAAAAAAAAAAAAAATTTAACTTTTGTTATTTCATAATTTATTTATTATATATACATGGTTTTTGTGCATATATGGATGATTGTTCCAAATTCAGGAGAAATCTTTAAAAACATTGCCATTAAATTTGTTAAACATTTAAATTTTTTTATATATTGCAATATTTTCCGTTTTGATAGTTACAATTTTATTCCAGTGGTTAATGGTGGTTGCATATATATGTTTATTGAAAACAAAATTGAATGGCATTTGAAAGGCTTGGCATTAAGTCAGCATTAAAAATACTTAGTCCATAATGAAACATTAAATTTGGAAATCGTTTTTTTTTTTTTTGCAGCAAAGGAAGCTGAACACAACAAATTTATGAATTTACTAAAAGACACGTTCTGTTTACATATTTTTATATAATTAGGTAATTTATACTTGTGTACATGCCACTATCATGATGGTAAATATATCATATGAAATAGTGTATGTTTTATGGACAGTTTAACTTACATGCGAAACATATAACTATTAATGTATGAATGATCTTCAATTTATAATGAAGTCTCACTCATCTACATTTGACCAAGTTATTGCATTTGTTTTAGATACTAAATCCTACTGTCTACGATCAACACTATCATGTCGGTATTTCGCATATACGTTCTTATTCATATTGTCTGATTCTATAATTTTAATTTAGTATTCGTATAATATTTTTACATTTGTAATTTTTATTGATCATTTAGTTGTTTTAAAGGTCGTAAACTAGAAACACAACAACTTGCCAAAATATTAATCAAATTATATACAGGCTATATACGAGTACATATTGCAACCATTATTGCGATAATGATTAATTGCACATATGGTTAATATACATACACTTTTAAAATCATCTGTTATAATTAATCATTGATAATTTTTTTTTAAGAATCGATCAATAATCGACATTTCAAAGCAATCACCATTGTATATTATACACATGTTCTAAAATATGTATTCGTATAATATTTAATATAAATATTTAAAAAAAAAATACTACATTTTATCATTATTTTGAATAAAAAGCTATAACACACCCCAGATACGCAAATTTATAGCCCATTCATTTCTATAGGTAAAATCTTGGTACAGATCAATTGACAAAATCTGGAACGAATACAGAAATTGTATCCATAGCAATGAATAGATTGGTAATTCATCATTTTAATTTTATTTTCAAAAGTTCAGAAGCTTCATAGATATTTCAATCAAAACAATGAAAAGAAAAATAAATGAAGCCAGTAACCTGAAATGTTGATTTCGTGTCTTAATGTACATGTTGTACCTATACATCAGTTAAAAATTTTCACATTTCACGATTGAAATGTTAAATATTATATTGTAATCTCTTCAATCATCCTATATAACAAGACTTATATAATGCAAATTTATGTAGTATACTTTTTAATTGAAAAACGAATAATATTGTTTCAATATTATCTTGTACGAAGAGCATGTAAATTTAATAAATTCATAAGCAAATACTGTCTAAATGCGTCAGTTTACCCATATGCAGATCAGTATTATGTATATAAATATATATAATTTCAACACTATTTTTTTCTCATCTACAGATCAATACACGTAACGTTATGTCTGTAAGATGAAAATAAAATACCAATTTTTCTGATATTCCCTCATGCAAAACAAATCACCTCCTCGCCAGTAGGTTACATATATACGAGTGTATATATTACTAGATATCGTGTTAAATTAAAGAAAAACACTTCACACGCACATATGTCTTAATATATATAATATAACTTATGATTTTGTGTCATTTTCATTTTTCTTCAAATATTTATATACTACTGAGAAAGTGTCATGTTAACATTTTAAGTAGCAGGTGACAGCGGTCTCTGATCTTCATTACACTTGTGTGAACATAAAAAACACAACAAGGAAGAATAAAAAGAAAAAAAAAAAAATAAATTACAAAAAATAGAAAGAAGAAGATATTATATGATATTATAATACCAAAAATTTAAACTCCCTATGGTTATTTGGGTATTGACACACGACAAAATATTCTTTTGATGAGGACCGCAGCTTTGATATACATATATAAATATGTACCTCCATATCCATTCATGTTCAAGTTAAAGATGAATTTTTTGATTTACTGAATAAAATTGATACTTTGTGGTAATAGTTTTAAAAAATTTGAATTTTTTTTTTCTTTTTTTCTTTTTGTGTATTAATCGATTTAAAATTTTCGATAAAATAATATACGAAAAAAGAAACATATTTACATTTTCATTGATAATGATTTTGATATGCATAAATAAATAGGTACATAACAAATATAAATGAAAATGACTGATGCAGTAAAAAATATTGTAAATATTCGTAGTTGTTTGAATAAAGCGTTGAAGAAACTTTGAGCAGAGCGTTGAAAACACTGTAAATAAAGCTTTTGTCAAAACTGCGAATAAAAAGTTAAAAAATAGTCAGTTTGTTTCGCATATCGGCTAAATATGTTTTTAGTGTCTCGACTATATTTGTGGTTTGTGTCTTTGCTGAATGTAATTATGTGTCTGAACTTTGCGAAATAATGAGTCTCAGCTAAAGAAATCAAATTATATTTTATAATTTACCCAAGTTAAGAACGTGTCATCAAACGATGTTTTTAAATTTCAATATGTCAAATGTAGATAAGTAAGTGAGTACGATAACTGGCTAGATTCCATTAGTAATTGTATTTTCTGTTTTGAATCAGACAAAAAACTTTAATTAAGACAGAATTTTCATTGCTTAATTATTGTATTTTCAGTTTTTTTAGCTTTTAAATTAGACATTCAAATTTTGCTTGCCAAATTCTATCTAATCAAATATCAAACTAAATTTTACTTGTTTCAAATCTGATATACGATATTTTATATGAAAAAATCAGAGATAAGATTTCGACTAAGCAATATCATAATTTGAATATTGAAAATATCATCCAAAGTGTCATTTAAAATTCATCAAAAGCTTTAGAAATATTGTCAGCTGAATATGTTAAATCTAATCTATGATTTAAATATTCATTTAAATCATAAATTAATAAATTTTAATTTTATTTCATTTATTTGTTGTTTGTGACTATTTGTAAGAGATTTACAAAGTTTCACTGTACATTAGTGCATATATGAGCAAAATTTTATATGTGCATATTTGTGTAAAATTTTACAATAAATCATTAGGCTCGTCGCTCATTATAATTACTACCTACCAGTTCTAATTTATAATCGATTCTAGAATAGATATAATTTCTGTAAGATACATGATGAGTCTGTTCTCATCCATTCAATTTTTACCCAGTTTTAAAAGGTCAAAGAATTTCACGTAAAATTTGTTGAAAATGATAAAATCTGCAGCAGAATCTAAAATAATATTCATATTATATGTGTAAAAAAAAAAACTTGTATATATGAGTACTTCGACCAGTTAATTAGCCATTAAAGTTTACATACATAGTAAATTTAAAGATGATTTTCAAAAAGAAAACAGGAAAATATAATAGAGAAATATTTTTTCTTTTTGTTACATAAAATGAACATTTTTTTGTTTGTTGATTTCAACCACATAAATGCTTGACTAAAGAAATCAGCGAACTATTGGACACAGAATATATACACAGTTTATATTCATAATATCGCTGTTGACCGCAGATAATCTTAAAAAATATATAAAAAAAAAATTAAAATAAAATACGCTTCTATGAAACGATCAATATTTCGTTTCGCATGAACTAATTTGTGGAATTGTAAATCTTCAAATTACCTCTCTACTACCGGTTTAAAGTGTTTATGGTTCATTGCAATACTTGTAGTCAAAATGTTTATACATCATATATATATATATATATATACATATTTTTCTGAAGTAATTACTAATATTAATATGACGCATAATGATCGTGTATTGGACAACAACAAAACGTTCAAATATATTCATGATCTGTTTCTAAAAATTAGAAACTTATAAAATCACTGTTAATAAGTACAATAGCATTTCTTTGCAACCTCTACAACAACTAAAACTGATTCTGGTAACTGGAATTTAAAATTTTCAATTGGAAAATATTGAATGAATTATAATTATCCAGTTATACAGTAGAGTGGTTCATAAATTCTAATAGTTTGGTTATTATAACATATTTTTTCAACCAGTCAAACAAAATATGAAATTATCGAGATGCATATGAGCTACATATTTGGACACCTAAACATTTTCTGGTTATTCTATTTAATTATTTTTTAAAAACATAAAATGTGAATGTGCATTAAAATGTACTTGTGTTTCTAAAATAAGCTAACATCTTAAAATTAACTAAAATATATTATCATCGTCGCATAAGTAAAACAATTCCAAGTAATAACAATCGTCTATTTATATATATACTGAATAATACTAGTAACTTATATAATGTTTTGGAATTTAGTAATAGTTCACGTTCACCAGATGCGATTCAATTTTTTTTTCTCTTTACACTCTTGGAAAGGAAAATTGTTGTAAAAAATTAATTTGTTTCCTCATTACTGCTATGTATATATGAAAACATATGTTTAAGAGAAAAACATTTCACTTAATTAAAGTAAATGTAAACTCACTTGTAATAATTTAATGGATCTAGTAACAAAATCACATTTTATTAACCGATAGACATTGGGATTCTGTTGCTGATTGATGCATATTGTCAGAAAATATAGACAAAAATTGGCAATTCTTTAATGATCATGGATCACATGTCAATATCTTAAAAGTATTCCATGCATATGTATTAAAAGGTTGCACATTTCTTGACTTTCATGACACTTATAGTAATTAGCTAATTACCAAACTAT
>JANSTX010047417.1:0-12041 GCA_027564355.1 Penthetria funebris | reverse complement strand
ATGTCGCCCAAGAGTTCCTTCACCAATTTTATGTTCGGTTATTATCGAATTGGCAACAATAATAGCCTAGGCTATATTCTTTGGTAATGGCGGCACAGTCGCCATGTTGCGATGATTTTCATTGGCTCTAGATTTAAAGTAGAATATGTTAGCCATATATTCTCCTAGAGACCCTCCAATTACGGCCTGGATGCCTTTTAACTTCAATGCCCAGGACTTATTATACTAATTTTTTTTTTGTTAGCTGATATACCGATGTATTTGACGGATCTGTGGCAAGTTTCCTGTCCCATATTCTATCCTTTTAATTCAATTAGAACTGGTTTTAATAATCCATTTCTCTGCCAATAGTTCTAACTCAAATTTCACCGGCCTATGATATAATTTTCTTCATTTTTCATTTCTTTACTAATGCTTTTCATTTTTAAATACCCATGAAGATCCACATTTCTAGCGTTCCATGGCGCATCAACTAGACCCTTCAAGGTACTTTGTTTTGGAACGTCTGTATCATTCGACTTCTTAGTACAGCCCAACAGCTGTATACCGTACGTCCATATTGACTTTAAAATTTGCCAATAGATAAGCAATTTGTTGTGGACCGTTAGTTGATTAATTCCTCCCAATAATATATCTTTCTGAACCTGATATTCAGTTCTATTCTTCTATTTCTATTTCTATTTTTACATGCTTCTTCGAATTTAAGTTTGACATCAAGAGTCATACACAAACATTTAGTCGTATTCACATGTGGTAACCGTTGTGAATTAACTTCAATTAGTGTTCAGGAAATGCTTTTTGTAAAACAGATATGTTCCGAATTGGTGATTATTACCATATCATCGGTGAATGTTGCAATAGTTTCTTTACTCGGTATTGGCAGAATATTCATTTTTCATATTTGACTCGAAAGTGCCTCTCCGGCTTGTGGAAACCCAGAAATTGGTGTATCGGTTTTAGGTTTCTGCTTTCTGTAATGGATCTCGTTTTAGAAGAACTCACTTATCAGTTAGTGGATTGCTCAGTTTGGTTATCATTATTACCTCCGCAACTTTCCATTTACGCGGTGTACATATTTTAATCTAAATGCCACATTACTAATATGATGTAGTTTATGTATCACCCTGTCAGACAACTCGTGGATAATCCGACCAGTGATCAAATTGTATTCTGGAGCCTTTTTACGGTTTATGTTTGTTCTAATACAATTTTTAGCTTATTTAAGATCACAGGCCCAATATTTTATTCATCTGGTTTAATCACTGGTGTTACGTTTTCTTGTGCTGTTTGCCTGGGAAGAGGATGAAAGATCACTTTTAGGTGCTCCGCGAATAAGTGATATTAAATTATGTTGAAAAAAAATTTATACAAAAATAGATTCTTGAAATTGAAATAGAGAATACAACCAGAAAAAATACGGAAATCGTTCAACTAATAATATCAAAAATCAATTTATTATAATTTCAACTACGTTCGAAAGTGATTTAGTAACATACTATTTGTTTCGACTTACTGTACTAGCACGAGTAGAGCGGTCATATGTGGTCCTAATTTGAATGTTGAAAACATCGCCAGATTTCGCGCGAAGCTTATTCTGATTGACGATTTCAATGCTTCACATATCCAATTTAGTACAATACGTGTGACAATACTAACGATTGAAATCTTTATCACTGGTTTCTCAATGGCCAATCAGTTGGATCGCTAACACTACTCGACTTGAGCCATCCTCCGTAACACCTAATACAATAATGGTTTTCTAGACATATTTATCGTAAATTTAAGATTGTCCTTGGATTTAAGCCGACAATTCGGTGACTATCTTGACTCCATTGATTACAAAGTTGCAACCGCTATAGACCGATTTCACAACTATCCATTATCTATCAGAATTATATGAAAAATGTTTTAACTAATAAATTGACAGAATACATTGAAAGCAATGCAATTCTTTCCAATACACAAATGAGGGGTTTCAGAAGGGATTACTGTACCAGGTACTATAAATACAATTACGAAGAGTTAGGTAATAGCTTTTTAAATTTGGTTAAATTCATCATCATTTTAAGAATTAAAAAAAAAAAAATTCAAATGAAATCATGCAAATAATAAGTCACTTAATCTTTAAATTAAACACTGACATCAAAAAATGTATACAATAAATTAAAATTCCATTCGAACTAATTAGATATTCATAGGACAAGATAATGTAAATTTTAAAGACTAAAAATGAGAAGCATAACATGAAAACGTACCTTGATCAATCCAATTGAACTTATACAGCAATTTCAGCTTGTTAATCACTTAATTATTCTGGTCAGATTTTCAAAAATTTTAATGAAGCTATCGCTGATATTAAATAAGAACAATGAAAACCAAAAAAAAAAAAATAAACAAGAGTTGCCATACTGAAATCGGCTTTAAACAGAAGAACTATTTCTATTTTTAATAACTCAAATTTAATTTAATTTAAATGCTAATGTGGTTCAGTTTAATTCAGCTGGAAAAGACTGATGTCAACCATAAGTTAGACATCAATTCGGTCAGATAACAGATAATTTCCATCATCACCTTGGAATGCGACAATTCAAATGCGGGCAGTTAAACCTTTAATTTGTAACTAGCACCCAATCGTACAAACTATGATAGCTACCGGCTTGCAACTCAAATTGCTGAAATACGATGTTGGGATGTGAATGTGGGAATACTGAGCCCAAATTTTTATGATTGATTGATACTTTAATCAGCAAGAGTAGCTCAAAGAGAAACGTTAAAAGCGTATTTTAATGACATCAGCATAATATATAATCTTGTTTATGGGAATGAGAGTTGATTTTTCCGAATTACACTTAATTGGTGTTGGCCAATTTTGTGCATGTATTCAAATTTATCGATTAAACTCCTTGCTTAAACGGTGCAAAATGACAGTTTTACAGTCGATAGCCGCCGTAACGGTTAATTGGTAAATTGATGCTATGAACACATATTTAGCATATCAATTTAGGCATCAACATCTTGACATTTATTCCATGCAGGAGCATAGGGGACGTCAACGAAAAACCAGTATTTTTCACGATCTCTGGTCACCATCTTCACTTCACTCTATCTCCATACATTGGTATCAGTCTCGTTAATGACGATTCTTTATCACATTATTTTTGGACCATCGGATCTTCCATTACATTGCCGATTCCAGTCAAATGCGTATCTTGCAATATCACCGAACGGTCGCTTCAGTGTATGGTCGATCCAATTCCACTTTCATTGGCTGACAATTTTATTTATCGCCTACAGATCTGAGACAATTTCCACAAATTTTCATTTAATATTGCCATTGACTACAAAATTTTTGGTATGCGTCTGAGACACCTGTTGACGAGAACTTGAATTTATGACACAATGTTATTTGTCACCTTTGCACCCATAAATTGTAAACCGATAAACAACCTAAGCTTTTCAGAAATTTGTAATGATCGCCAAAACCAATTGTGCATACCAAACATTTGTCAAGCCTTTTGTATACATAACTTTACATCTCTTTCTGCACCACCATATCAATTGTGAAAAAACTTCTTAAATATTGGAAGTTCTCTACATCATCTATTACTTCGCCGTTAATCTCGTCTTTGAAACATTAATCTTTAGACCGACTTTGAAAGTGTATTTCACAAGTCGTTTCAATTTCACATTGGGACTAGTGATGAATGTTTGATTATTGAATTCATTGTCAAATATGCCCATGTTGTCCCTACTATACTAGTATCAAGAATCTTTTTAATGTTTTTTGTATGCATTATGATCGAGTCGAATGTCTTTAATCTCTAATGATATTTTACACTGTGTCTAGTTAGCATCAAAAATGTACAAAAATTGTGGTTGAGTTAACGGTGAACCCATATGAGAGTAAAGCTAAATTGTGCAACCTAAATGTTTGTCGGTCATTCAAAATAATATATCGCCCACTCACTTCCAGCCACCCTACTGAAACTTAATACTTTGCAACTTTAAAAACTGATTCAATAATGTCCATAATGAACATAACTAGTGAAATTCAATGAACTGGATGAGGTTTACTTAAGGATTAAGACAATTGTCTGTGAAATTAAAATTTGTTAGTATATAACAAATAAATTCTGTACATATACTTGATGATGAGCAATTTACTATCCCCAATTACGACTTGCTTAAAATTTGTATTTAATTTGTATATTATTAGTCAGCAGCTGAAATACACTTAATACATCACATCTGTCAAGTTGTGGTACACATGTATCAAATCTATAATTTAATTTTGAATTTGACATTAGTTTAACTCGTTTCTGGTCCATTCTTTACAAATCATCTAGTACAACTAAATTTGCATAACATCTAATAGAAAAAGTTTTTAACTGTAAATACCATGAAGATGCAATAAATTAAATTGTTTAGAACTTAATTATGTAAATGAGCCACTGTAATGCACTATATTCCATATAGCATCAACATCTTAAATATACCATTGCGTATGTTTCGAAAGGTTCTGCATTTTGAGTACAAAAACGCAAGATATGATTCGAATTTAAATAATGCGGTCGCCGGAAGTAGAAAGAATTTTAGAAAACTTGCTTTTAATGGAGTTTTGTACTAATTATTGCAATTTTATCCTTACCATTAATTTTCCATTTTTTTGTATTTCATATACGAGGAGCATATTGGGTGTCATTATTTAAAATATTAAAATCATTGATTTTATTGCAAAAAAAGAAAACTAAAAAAAAAAACCAAACAAACAAACAATAATTTCACGAGACAAGAATTGGAAAAACAAAATTAAAATCTCAAATTTATAACATCCTGTCTTTTATGCAGCAGAACACTAAACTATGACGTATTTATATATGCCATCGTATAAATAACGTATGAAGACAATGTAGATCAATGTCCTGTATTTTTGGATAATCTATGCTCTCATAAATTAATAAATCCAGGATTTAAAAAAAAAAATCAATTCAAGAAGCAGCAAACGATGATTTCTTTTAATGAAAACCATTCAAAAGTTTGTGGTTGCATGAAATGTAAGAAGGCTCAAGTTTATTTGAAATCGTGGCAACAGTGGCTAATAACAAGGATATTAACTGGATCAGGAGCTTCAATGAAACTATACTGTAAATCTTTGTATTGAAAAAGTGCACTCTGTGGTTCAGATCCTCTACTTGCCTACCACCACTTAATTGTGGATTTTCGGTTCATGCATCGTTCCCGCCTAGAAACGGTCTTCAAACAGTATTGACCAGTTTAAATTGATGGGTGAAGTCCCGTTCATCTCGAGACCGTGATTTGCAATTAAAAACTATGTTAACATCCTTGTAATAGCACAAGACTAATTGTTGTAGCAGAATGTCTGGCATAAGTGTATAAAATGCAGTAGGCATTAGAAGGTATTTTACCGTTTACAATATGTCACTATCTCCAACCGTTTACGAGACATTGTAATTTTTGTTTCTGATAAAAAATGTTGGTATACATTTCACAGGTGTCGGGATTTGTATCAGGACTTCATGATCTTCAGAAGGTCAATCAGTTTCATCTTCAATACTGAAAATCTACAAGTATAGTCATCCTGATTACCAATTTAAAATAAATGGTATTTCAACTGACAATGGCCCGTGTATAGGCCAGTGATAGTCCTTAAATCATCTTTAGTAAATCCAAGGTAATAATTTTTTCACACACATTTTAACCTTTAATGTTATACCAGTAGTTTTGCAGTTCACTAGCTTCCCAATCTTTTATAGCCGATTTGACAGTGCATTTAGCTATTCCGCAAAATGGTGCAGGCCCCCAGTAAATGTTGACGATGAGCCCAACCTGGCGAGCTCGTCTGCCTTCTCGTTACCATCGATTCTTTCATGACCTGGCGCCCACTATAAAGTCACTGAGTTCATATTTGCCAGTTTAATGAGTTTTTCTATGCAGTTCCACACCATTTTTGACCCAACTTTATTTGAATCAATTGCTTAAAGTACTGCTTGTCTATCAGAAAGTATTTCTATTCTCTTGCCAACATATTTTCTTATTAGGCTAATGTGAATACAAATTTCTATTGACATGTACCTTAACCTGAAAAACTGTTGTAGCGCCTTATAGAACTAATTGTGATCAATTTGCCTTATTTACAAATTGGAGTCTGTGTAATGGTCACTTTGATAGCGCATTTTATCTGATGTATAAATCTAGTATCTTTTCCATCGATTTCAGTAGAAATAATGTTAAGCTGATGGGATGGCAGGATTTTGGTTGACTATTAGGTCTCCTCCCAGTTTTAGGAATAAACATTACATTTACCAAGATTTGGGGATGTATGCCAAAGCATGACTAGCCCTAAATATTTCTAACTAAATGTGGCAATTCAATTTCGATTCCATATTGTATTAAAGCCGGGAAAAGTGTTCATCGTTCCCAGGGGATTTAAAAGGTTTAAATTCCTTTACAGCGCTTTTTATCCGCTGTGAATATCTTTGTTTCTTTGTTTCCAATCGTTAGATGTTAGTATGTGCTCTTCTTCATTTGTCACCTCATCTCGATTCGAGTTTATTGGACCCGATACAGGGAAGTGGGTACTTAAGAGCTACAATTGGGGTTCATCAGAGAACCCATTTCATTGGAGTGCACTTTGGAAAGTACTTTATGTAATCTGGCAGAAGTTGATAATATCACCAAAGAAATGATAAATCCCTGCTATGAGTCATGTCCACTGAAAGTGAAGAAATGCTCAAGATCTCATTATTTTTTTCAAACGCTAATTTTTTACTATCTTTAAAGGTTTGCATAGGCGTTTTACCATAACAATACTTACCAGAATGAGGACGTTCGTTATTATAATAATGTAACCAGGTATCAAGATCTTTTTGCAATTCAAAAAGTGAATTGTAAATCTTTTTACGCATTGCAGTATCATAAAACTCATTTTTCATGGTTTTATGAAACCTCTAATTACATGGTGGAACGATAGGCTAGCTAAAATGAGAAGATCTATTAGAAAACTTTTCAATAGGGCTAAAAGATTAGGTGAATGGGGATCGAGTTCTGACTTAGCCCAATTTGTAGATCTTTTTTCTATAGCTGTCCTAGTCTGTTTTTTTAGGAATTCGATAATATTCCACTGTGTAGCGTATTCAAGTCGAATCTAATTTGCATATGATCCGACATAGATACCTCCTCCGACACGTGCCAATCTACAATGTTTTGTCCCATATTATTAGTACTGTTATAAAAGTGTATTTTGAGAGGTTGCTATTTGTTTTGCCTTGGCCGAGCGGTTAACGTAAATGCTATATTCGTGGAATAATAAAATATTTACTTGCACTTTAGCAACAACTTTATTTTATCTTAATTCTATTGGAAAATACGATACAATTTTACTTTACAAAATGTTGTTATTTTCTATTAACTTATACTTCACTATTAACTTATTTTACTTTCAATATCTCGATGCGCATTTCATAAAGCTTTATTTTCAACTATATTTTGCTTGTACAAAGCTCCTATTTATATTAGCTTTTTGTTTACTTTTTGAACATTCTCGAAGCTACCAGTTTATTCAAGTACCTTAAACTTATAAAAACTGACACTTGTAACAGTACTTAAAGTGAGGTCTAGGACTTCATTTCTTACTGAGGTGACAAAAGTTGGCCAATTACCTTGATTATTACCTTTATTATTAATAATGATTTAAATATCCTAATATTTAAATCATTATTAATAATAAAGTCAAAAGGATTAACTCCCCTTGAATTTATATATGAACTACCACAGACAGTGTAATGAGCATTCGCATCGCAACTATGTCTCTAGTGCAAACCTCTGATATGGGGAAAGAGTTAATATTTTTCCTTATAACCATGCATGCCCTGGGATTTGCATGAGAGTTGTCAAAGAGCACCTTGCCTTCTTTTGTTGTGAATCATTTTTACATGACACCCTTGTTTACCCAGGGCTCTTGAACAAGAGCCACATCAATTAGGCCACAGGCAAATCTTCTTATAAATAAACAAGATGCGCCCTTCACCTGGTGAATGTTCACCTGTATAAATTTAATGGGGACTAGCACCAATGGAAGGAGATGGAATTAAGAATTGATGGTGCTGGCCAGAGATTTTGAACTGTGATGGTTGTTTGTTGACATTCAATTTTACCGCATGGGTAAAGGTCGAGATGATTTTTTTTCGATTGAATACCTCCACTGCCACATTGGTTATAGACAAATATGCTTTACGTTGCTTTTTAATTTATTTCCATATGCAACTAATTGTCATGTACGAATGCATTCATAATTTCTGTTTTACTATACTGCAGGAATCTGCTTCTAGGTATGTTACCATTAATATTTGTGTCGCTATCTGTAGCTTAACGAATTATGCGTTTTTAAATTTTTATTTGTGTAATTAATAAATTTGTATAAAACAATTAAATTTTTTTAAAAGTAAAATATTAAAATTTTAGTATTCGGCACGCGTTTTATTACAATATTTTATTTTTTTGAATGACTTCATCAAAACATAAAAATGTACAGAAAGTTAAAAAAACAGAAAACAAAAAAAATAAAAAATCAACAAAGTCACAGACCTGACCTTTTTGTTAGTAATTTAATTTAACATTTTTATAAGAATAATAATTTTTTATGTTTATTAAAATTTGGACAAACTAAAAAACATAAACTGAAAATGCCGACAAAAAACAATTATTCTTAAAAGACAAGCATTAATTTTTTTCTTTCGTTAAAGTCATTTAATTTGTTTTTTTGTTTTCAATTTTTACTTAAACGGAAGAACATTCGTTAGGGTTTTTAATTTACCCTATAGTGGCTCTGATCCCTATCCGATTATTCGCAACAAGTTCAATCAACTTTTTTACACTCAATTTGATGTAATTTCAATAAACTCATAAACTCATGGAACCGCTGACACTTTGGTATCGTCGCCCAATTTAGGAAAAACGAACCTCAAGTCAAAATCCTGTGACACAAATCAATTTATGTGGTTCATACTAGAGGAAATGGAAAATTGTTTTGATTCTGCAAAAAGTATTGTAAAAAATACATTTATGTCATCGTCAAAAGACAGTTGTGATATGTTTAGTAGAAGCTAATGGAAATATTGACGCGAATCCCGTGGGTTGGAAGGCCCTAAAGCACTATAATATATTAATTGTCGAAGAGATAGTTTCAAATGTACGAATATGTTGCCTTTTGTCAAAAGTGCCTATTGTCTAGTCAACCCCAACCTGAAATTTTAGTTGGTTTATTTCGATGACCGGGCCTCACAAAAATAACTGTAAATTACAAACAAAAATCTTTATCAATCAAAATTTTTATTTACGTAAAATATCGTATTTCTGCTCGCCTGTTACACATTTGCCGAATTTATGATATTTTAAAAGTTCATTAAATTTTTTAAAAAATATCAGAAAATCATTTTAATTTTAAATTAGTAACCCCGGCCTGAAATTTATACTTTAGTTACTTTATTTCGTAAACCGGGCCTCTCAAAAGAATAACTGTAAAAACTATTAAACTACAAACAAAAATGTTTGCGAAATCAAAGTTTCGAGAAATCGAGAAGAAACCACTTCCCTTATGCATGCTCACCTTCTCACCAAAGGAGAAAATAGAAAAAATACAGGCTATCAGATATATCTGTAGCATGAAAATAATGATGGAATCTTTAAGAAGGCATAATCTCATACCTCAATGTAAAAAATGTCAGCAATGTGGACATACGCAAAATGCTTTTGTGTATGTCAAATGTGCAAAACCACATCCAACACCATTCAGTGTGAAAAAAATAAAAGCAACTTCACACCCAAATGCTATCGTTGTGGTGAACCACATTCATCTAACTACAGAGGATGTATTGTTGGACAAAAAGTTGCATGAGATAAGAGGCAAAAAAGATCCAAAAAAAAAAAAAAAACACCAGAATTATCTGGAGAAAAAGCAGTAATAACTCCATCAACACAGGTAAATAAAAACATCTCCTTTGCACAAATCTTTAAGAGATCGAATCCAAAAACTAAAGATAATGTCGATGTTGATGTAATAAACCAGCTAAGGGCCAAATTTGAAGAAATGCTAGAAAAATACAATCGAAGCATCTTAGGCAGGGATCTCGAATATTTAAAAGAAACAAATAGAGAAAAACAGTCAAAACAGTCACCATACGCCTCATCCGGACAATCAAGCTCATGGAGGCAGTGCCACAATAATCAGAAGCAATATTCAATATCATGAAGATACTAATCTACAACTAGACTTTAAACTATATACCACCGAAGCTTAACCTTAAAATGAATGATTAAAATGTAATATTACATCAGCTTGGAGAAAGATTTTTAGTTGGAAGAGATTTCAATGCTAAACACACCTCACGGGGCTTCATGATTGACTAATACCATTGGCGACAAACTAAACTTAACAATTGAAGAATTTGGTTGCCATACACAATCCACTGGCACATCAACTTACTTGACTTCTACATCTCAAGAAAAATTGCAATGAATTTTATTGACATCGAAGACAACTACAACAGAGAAAAGCACCAATTATTCTCTATGAAAAATTGCTATAAAATTGATCAAAAAATTCATCTCGATTCCTTCAATTTTACTGGAGAACAATGAGTGGGCAAGAAATGATTAACAAAAAGCTAATGCTTTCGCTAAAATTTTTGAAGAGAACTTCAAACCTTACAAAAACAACAGCCCAAATCCGACTGAGACTGAATACGTCAACTTAGATAATGAACCAATTAAGAGAGTGACCTTAACGGAGCTGAAAAGAGAAATCAATTACAACATGAATCCAAAGAAATTTCCAGGATTTGACCTAATTACAGAACAAGTAATCAAAAAACTTCCGACTAATAGATCACTAATGTTTCGATTGTTAATTAATGCAACGATACCATTATGCTACCATTAAACTGAACAAAATACCAAAGGCAGCGAACTAAACGCAGCAATTCAAGAAATTGGCTGCAGGTGGTTCAGATAACATCTTAAATTCACTACAGGCCGAATGTGTTAACATATTTGGCTGCGATTTCTTTACTTTGGATCTTAAACTGAAAAGACATGATTATTAAAACGAACGCTCCGACCGCCATTAGCAAATTATTCTCCGTTTTATCATTCATCATTGCTGCTTGATCTAAATGCACCAATTAAGGGTAATTCAATTAAATATAAACTGCTTAGTGAATTATAAAAAACGTTTTGAGCTAGTGGAACTCATCCATTTGGTAAAACCACACGTTATACTTCTCGCCGAATCTAAACTTAACGTCAAACACAAAGTAGCCATTCATGGTTATAAAATATTGAGAACAGACAGAGCAACAAATGTCAATTGTCGTGGTGGTGGCACTGTGATCCTTATAAAAACCGACATCGACTTGTCAAATCAATCTTCAAGTTACTTCAATAGAATGTACTGCCATCTAATCTCGCCTTGAAAACGGTGGCAAAATGCTATTCGTTTCTACCTACTTTCCAGGCACCAGTAGATTGGCCCTCAATGTTTCTGATGTGAATGCTATTGTTGAATCCGTCGCTGAACATCGTGCAAAACTGATACTAGGTGGCGTAATGCTAAACATTCACTTTGGCAAAATACCTGTGATAATATTAACGGTAGAAACCTTTATCACTGATACTTTGGTGCCCTTAGGCTGGTTCGCTTACTCTTCTCAGCTCTCACGACCCCTTCCTTAACCTATTCATCGTAGATTCAAGATTATCACTAAATTTGAAACCACACTGTGGTGGCTATCTTGAATCAGAGCAGTCATTCTTGACATACATGGTAAAATCACAACTACAACAATCCCCATATTAAAAATTCCAAACTATGGGCATGTCGACTGGCAACAATCAAATATCATCAGTGATCCCCAATGTGTCGCTAATAAATTTGCGAAACACTTTTCGAACATCCATAAACAAAACGATCTTATTGGTAACCGACACTTTACATCAGAAATTAACAGACTAATTACGACTGAATT
>JANSTX010047395.1:0-12043 GCA_027564355.1 Penthetria funebris | reverse complement strand
AAATAAGAGTTATGGTATATAATCATATAAAAGATATATATATATATATATATATATATATATCTAGTAATATGTGTCGTATATATATATCGTGGAAAAACAAAACTATAAGGACATAAAATTGAATTCCTTTTTCATCAAATCATTAGAAGGAAATTATTTGTTTTACCACAAAGGAAATTCTAACTATATAATACAGAGAATGTGATCGTAGTAAGAAAGGACGACACTTTTGTGTCTTGTTATATGGAGGAATGCTAATGACAGACATAATTTTTATATTTTATATTATGAAGAAATAATTATTTGAAATTTGATATTGATTGATATTATATTAAAGGAGACTAACTGAATTGATTTAATATATATTATTAGATTTGTAAAGATATATCAGGTGACTGATATCAAAATTGATTGATGGTAACATATTAATTACTAGATCAGGCCATAAACTTACCAACTTTAATAAAAAAAAAAAACAAAGTTTAATAGTACTGATAATCTAAGTAATTAGAGGAAATTATATAGTAATAGCATAGATGCCTTTGAATTTTCAGGATATATATTTCAAGCATTTATATGTAATATGGTTCAAAATAATGGTTACAAACGTGTATGCCAATGGATTGAATGGATTAACATCGTAATGTCGCCATGTGCGCCCTCGAGGCGCAAAGACTTTGATGATCATATTAACCATTTATGAATTGAATAAACTATTTATGTAAATTTTATATATTATATTAATAAAAAAAATGTATGTACGAGAGTATGTAATACACAGGTTACATGTTTGTATACTCGTATGCATTCAGTTTGAATATTTTCAATAAAAATTTACATTTTATAATGGGTAATTATAAATCATTTTCGAAATATTCTAACAAATATTATAAATACATTAAAATATTCAATAATTAAGTTTCGAAAATAATTTTGGAAGCTATCAAATAAACGTAACACGTAAGGGTTATATAAAGCTATAAAGGTGTATATATCACAAATATAACTTCATAAATATTGATAAATTTGTGTATCATAAAGTACAGGTAATTTCTTCTTTCTGATGATCCGTCCTTGTATTCCTTAATCTAGTTAATAAATTTTAATGGCATCTAGTGGTATTATGGAGTATTATATGTATAGATTGTTTGTGTACATATCATCCTTAATATATAAGCTTTAACCTTACAAATCTAATTAAGTTAAATTCGGAAAAGTTTGAAATGTTTTTGGTTGAGAACTCGATTTTATTATACATAATATATATTCTATATACATAAATATAAAGGATACATAAGGATAATATTCATGATATTGTAAAATGTAAAATTGCAAAGGTAAACGCGAAGGTGTATTCTATTGAAGAGTGAGTTTGATAACGAAAGAAATTAGGTTAAATAAAATACGGGTTTTAAATAATTATCTTGTAATTAAAAGGGTGGTTAATTTCTGAACGTTTTAAATTTAATTTTGGTTAGACACGCATTATTTTCCTTGCATATATAATATATTATACTTTTTTTTAATTAATTTGAATTAATTTACGTAATTTATATATATATATATAATATATAAATCATATGTACGTTTGTGGAATCTATTCAGTTGACTTGAAGATCTTGTAAAATGCGACAGAGATGAATGTGAAAACGGAACTACTTTAGAGATGCAGCCCACATATGTTGATTATACATAAACACAAAATTATGAAAATTGTTCCTTGTTCAATGGTGAACAAATAGACGAACAAGATTATTTTCAATATTTATGATATGTTTGGGAATTTTGATGATAACAAAGTTGTATCTTTAACCATTCTCAAGAAATTCCAATTTTATCCTAAAAATTGTTTTCCAGCTTTTATGAATTACTGATACAAATCCCATAAAGTACTGTATTACGGTTCCAAAAATCTAGCCTTTATTTCTGGATACATGGCAGGCTGTGACAGACAAGCCAAACATCACTAACTTAAAATGTTAATCAGTTCTGAAATACATATCATAAATCAATGTATTAGTCAATACATGCCTTTGGACGTAAATTAGAAACATTTTGGCTAAACACGTATAATTTCAAATAAGAATTTGTAGGGACAATTGAGCCTTGAAGCAATGACAATGTATATTATAATACAAATTGTGATAATGAAATAAAAATGACTTAGATTATAAAATATTATAAAATACATAAAAACGGATTGATTGAAAAGAAAAAAACTAAGTTGTTTCTAAACAATTCAATTGAATTATTCAGATGCACAATCGGACAACTCTCATTCGGAAATCCAAATTTGACTGAAATGCTGAATTACCACTGCTTGCCCCCCAAAGTAGTGACTATATACGTTCGAAAGTGGATGTACACACGACAAAACGTCTTTTAGCATTTCTTGTGAAAATATGCCACTGAGGGGTACACTTTTTTGATAAAACTTCAATAACTGCAAAAGTTGAATATAATTAAGGGTAGAAAAAAAATTAAAAAACCACTGAAAATTAAAAAAAAATCAAATTTTTTCGTCCTTCTTCCCATTCCTAATTAATTATGTTATTATTATTTTTAAATTATGACGCAATTCATAATCTACAAGTACCATATTGATAAATGTATCTACAACATTATTTGGATATTTCATGTATAGAAAATTGAGAAAATTGATGTGAAAATCAGTAATAAAAATGTCGATAAAATAAGTCATGAGTTTTTTCCATATTAACCACTATCTATGGGGATCTGTTAAAATAATACTTTTAAAAATTTATTAAGTTTTGTATAGATAATAAGTTGCACTTGTAAAAAAAATAGTTGTAGTCTATTTCCAAACACACACATAATAAATTTGCCAGCGAAAATGCAGCATCACCGAACTTCTCACACCCTTAGAGGAAGTTAAGTAGTAGAGGAAGAAATGGTCGAAATGCAAGGAAGAATTGGGAGTTATTAAAAATTTAATTAAATACGGATTGATTGCAACAATTTTTTTTTATATTATGTATTATTGATCTGCTGAGATTGTCGGTATTCTGGGTCAATATTCCTGTATTTCTTCTATTATGCATATATGGTCGCATAATTAAATTTTGGAGAACTTTCATATCGATTACGTTGCTCATCTGTGTAACCTTTATTCTGAAGATATGTTTCCTAAATGGCTTCATTCAAATCAAATAATATTCACAGATTTTTGTATTCCAATCCTCCACCTCTTTCCGATTAAACCACACTCAAAAGTTATTTTGTGTTTGTATTAATAGATAACCTAAAAAATAACTTTTTATTAAGCAAATAAATTATTATCAGCTGTCTAAATATAAAATGTAATTAACCTACATCTTAAGAATTATTGAAATGTTTCTAAAAATTTATCTTATATCTGAGTTTAGTGCTTGATAACCTTAACACTTGATATATAATATTAAAATGAGTGAAAGATAGAAATTTTTAAATATTTAAAATAATATTCAAAATGTTATCCTTAAAATGATCAGTGACAAAAAAAAAAAAAAAAAAAAAAAAACAAAAAAACTACTGACTTAGTTTGAATATAGTTTCTGGTTCACTTCATCGTCCTTACAATCTCCTTATTTAAATCGTTATTTTGCATTTGGTGAATATGTTTTCTGTATGAATAATTTTTCATTCTTAATTTTATTCAGGTGACACTTTCTTCCATATTCTCTGAAAAAGATTTATTTCTCAAGAGATTCTAAAGATTGTACACTATTCCCACAAACGAAGTCTATGTAAACATTTTGAAAATATTTTCAAGTAAAGCATATATACAGTAACACACGTAGATAGTATCATTAAATATTTTCTTTTACATAATCTAATCATCTGTCTGGTTGTATTTTATAAATACAGTAGTTAAGGGATATTATTCAGGACAATCAATAGATTTTTTTGTTAGGTATATATGGATGTTCCTTTCCTATTTTGCAGATATTTAATATTGCTCAAAACTCTTCATAAACTTTCATATATAGACATATGCCGGGTTGTTTGATGCCAAGCCATAGTAAAAGCAACAATAAATAGAAAAATATATATTCTTGGAACATAACGTTTTTGGTGGAAATGTAGAACGTGTTTGAAATACAAAATTAATGTTTTATTCGAACGTACTAGTAGTATATGATTGGATCCTGGATAAGTAACTATATATACATATATATATATATAGATATATATATATATATATATTATGTGAATATGCATATATACTGGATTTAAGGATATACAATATATACCTAACTTTTATATACACATATATATATATATATATATGACCTGATTAATTTATTCAATTGAAATGGAAATGATATTATGAAAATAAAAAAAAAGTTGAATAAAAAAGTTTTCCTCAACTTCTTCTGCACAACACAGAACACACATATTCATGTTATTTATTATGGTAATCAAATTGGGAACCTTTCCATAAATATCCAAAATGATATATACACACCAAAGCCGTTTGCTTTTCTTATACTTGTCGGCGGACTTTGTTATTTAATCCTTTTGAAAAGTTAATTTTTTTCTCTGTAACTTTAAAAATGTACAGAATACAAGGACATTTAAAAACTTTTTATATTTACTTGATGGAACCGATTTATGTTTTTTTTTTTTTTTGTTTTTATTCGTTTTTCTACATTTCCATTGATGTTGTCTCTCCTCGAACATTTTCTAAGTACTTATACAGGAATTTACTTAATATATACAGGATAATTTTGTATACATTATATGTAGTCACATTCTGTATATATAGGAATATTTGAGAACGAGCACATATAAAGTTAATAGGATATATTGAATTGAAATGAAAGAAGTATAAATATTTCTTAGACAAATAAAAATACGATGAACAAATAATAATACGAAAGTTTATTGGGCAAAGTCAATTTTAAAGTCGAATAAAATTGGAAAATATTTCACTTATTTGAAATTTTAATTTAGTTTTCTTCATTATATGAACTAGAATAGATATAAATTGATTTTGCCATTGCATTCTGCACTCAACGGGGTCAACCCAACAATATCAACAATATATTAGAATTATAACAATTTGAGTGTTTTTGATAATACTCTAGCGTTTAAGCATTCGCTTAGCTCATCTATAACCCAGCTACGGATTTATGCACAATACTAATCACAATTATTTAAGATCATACTTAATGCAATATGCATTATTGGAAATGGCAAATTAAAATCGTAGTGACGCCTTATGCTCCTTTGTGGTGTTTTGGTTAAGACAAGATGAAGATCAGGAAAATTGATTGAGGTTTAGAAAATTCTAGCCTGAAATTTATGAGACTGCATACTTTTGAATTATATAAATATTGTCAATATTAGCAGTTTAAACTTAAATTGCTTAATAATATTAATTAGATGTATTTAACTTTCAGCCATCAATACAGAATATTCCATTTCCACAGAGATTTTCTAATTAAAGATCAATGTTTCAAAGACGAGACTGATGAAAATTGGTGCGTTTGAAAAATGTCCAAATAGATGAAATAGAAGACTTCCAATATTTGGGAAGCTTTGTAACAATTGGTGGTGGGGCTGAGACAGATGTAAAGTTACGCATACAAAAGGCACGACATATGTTTGGTATGCTAAATGGAGTGTGGCGGTCAACACAGATTTCAAAGAATCTAAAGTTGTGCATTTTTAAAAGTAATTGTTTACCGGTACTATTGTATGGCTGCGAGATTTGACAAATAACATCGTGTCACAAATCCAAGTTTTCGTCAATAGGTGCCTTAGGCGCATATTAAAAAATTTCTGGCTAAACATAACATACAAATTTGTGGAGATTGGCAGATCTGGAGGCGATTAACAGGACTGTCACCCGACGAAGATGGAATTGGATCGGCCATACACTGAGGCGACCAGTGGATGATATTGCAAAATAAGCACTTGACTGGAGGGTAATAGAAGACCGGGCGTCCAAAAACAACGTGACGAAGAACCATCATTAAGGAGGTTAGTGCCAGTGGGATGGTTTTTAGCGAAGTGAAGGCGCTGGCCAGAGATCGCGAGAAATGGCGGTTTTTCGTTGATGCCCTATGCTCCCACGCGGAGTAAAGATTGAGATGATGATGATGATTATCGAAATAATAATGTGGGTATGCCTTGATAAAAGCCGATTTAACAATTACTATGTTTAACACGCTCAAAATATTGATTCAAGTTTAATGAGCTGATATATGTCTAAATTCATGATTACGTATAAGAACAAAAACATTTTTCTATATTAGTTATCTTATATTTAAGGGAGCAGTTAACCTTAAATGATTATTTATAGAAGATATATGAGAAAAATGAAATGTATGTGATCATTTATGTTGAATTTTTGTAAATAATATGTATATCGCAACAGAACATCTTCTTGACGTACCAATATTATTAGTTTCGTTTTCAAACCATTGATCTATGGACCGACTTGAGAATTGCATTTCACAATTTCACTCTCATGCCCGATTCATTTCGCGTTAGCTAACAAATGTCTTCAGTGAAGTCAAGATCTTACACATATGCCAGATATTCTGCTACAATAATTAGTCTAAAAAATCACGAAAACTCTAACTATAACCGTTTCCGGGATATTTGCATTTTAAATAAAATTATCTTCTAAAGTTTATGATTTCCTAATACAAATCCACAAACCTATGAAATGTATCAAAGTTTTTAATCAAAAACGGTTGCGTACATTGTGATTAACAATATAGACCGAGGATCATATGTATCAGTTTATGCGGTATTAAATAACTTTCAACAATTATGCAATGTCTGCTTGAAGCCGACAAATACCGTATACGAAGACATTTGCTATTTAATAGACTGTTCATCAACAATGTATATATGGTATGTGCAAGACCTAGCATGCCTGAAACCTGCCAGTTTTCTCGAATACCCGGGATGCAAAACTGATCTAAACCTATTAGTGTTTATCGTGTTCAATAAGGTTTTGGTGGTGACCACCCCACATTAAGGTATTACAGACACTAGGTCTACAATTCATTCCACTTCTGTATTTAACCCAGATCACTAACTTTACATATTGTCAATTGGTTCTGAAATGAAATAATTATTATATATTAAACACAGTATTCTGGCAAGATTTTTATCCACATTCAAGATGTAATCATTCAAAGAAATATAAACGTCAAATCACAAAGTGTTTGCGAGTAAATATCAGTAAAAATTTATGAAGAAATCAATAGCATTCTACTTGTGATAGTAAGCAAAAGGTTGTGTCTTACATGAATTGAATTCTTCTAAGATTCTTACGAACCCAATCCGCAATTCACTTTAAATAATTGTTATTATTATTATTTTAAAATGTGACATATCATAATGTACTCAGTTGAGCTCATATACCATATTCACGATAAGAAATAATATTATTAGACTCCAAATATGATATATGATCTTGAACATAAGCAGCTCCTTTTGAAAATTTACTATACTTTCGCCACATTTCATACAGTTGACAATTGACCGACTTACAGAGATACCAATAATATGAAATAATTTGGTAACGATAATGATGATGTAAATTTACGCAGAACAATAGCCGGCATATCATTAGGTTAACTTGCAATGTTGCAAAGTTCCGACACAGACGTCGTATTGTAATATTTGGTGTCAGTTAAGACAATTAATGTTATTGCATTTGTTACCATTTCGATAGAAATTTGAATTGAAATCAACCACCATTCGTATGGAACACTTAATAAAATTACTGTTTAAAGCACCAGCAAATGAACAAAAACTCTTTCCACCTGTTTTTTCACTTAATTTACTGTCGAATTGTCTACATGTTGCCTATAATATAGTCTCACGTAATACACATAAATTAATGTTTATCATTATATGTTTCACTTGTATAATCCATAATAAATTAATTGTTTATAATGCAATTTTGATAATTAATTTGCTCGAAAATGTTTACATATATAAATGTTTATGTCTTCTTACAAACTATAATGAGTCTCTTATTAATGAAAATTTCAGCTATAAGTAAAGTGCATTGTATATAATGCATTTTACTCGTCATGATGCAGAATCTATTTACGTGCCAAAATGAATGAACATTTGCAGTAGATTGTTTGTATTTTCATATTATCATACAATGAATAATTTTGTAGTCCTTTTCATTAAAATAGTAAATTCAATTTAATTACATTAAGGTGCAATATGTAAACCGAACAATCAGCATCAAAATATCCTACAAAATTATATACGGGAGATGGGGAGCATCGCTTCTACAAATTCAAAACAATTACTCAATGCCTGTACACATTATATACAAACATTCATTTTTAAAGATGGTGTGGTACATAATATAACGTGAAATATTTTTCAACCCCCTTAAAATCATTCAACTGCATAAAATAATAGATTTATTAAAATAGAATTATTTATGTATATACGCACCTTTATTTGCATATTAATTAGTAATCAATAAATAATAAAAGCTTTCATTATTGTCCAATCAAAATTTATCCTTAATTGATGTGTCAGACTTTAATAATTAATAATTCGAATATTTTTTGTCGAAATTTAATTGCTATATCCTTACCCCGAGTACTAATAATGTAATATAAACATTGGGTACGATAAGACGATCAACTTTTGAAAAGGAAACAAAAATTCTAGCATGTTTTACTTAAATTAATTGATTAATAAGACAAAATTCTATAAATAGGTTAGGGTTTCATCAAGGCACCTTATTATATTTTTAACAAAAATTAGCCTCCACCATTATGGAAACGGATTAGCATCCTGTTTCGATAGATAACATTTAATAATATAAAATATAATAATATATGTTTAATGTAACCCTTGGACATGTTTCTCTTCTGGTAGTATTATTATCGATTTATGTTTATATATCATTTAATTGAGTTTGCAGGTTTGATGATGCCAATGTTGGTGATACACTAGATGACAGAATTTCAGTGTTCGTTGGTCGGACGTATACAGTAAATAATTACACTAACTTGTGGTACTCCCGATTTGATGTCCAATATATGTGAGCATTCCTCGCGATGATTGACCATAAATTTTCTATTATCAAGGTTCGATAATAATAGTAATATTAGTATTAATAGTAATATTTGATAGAAGTGGTGAGGTGGTTGTTGTTTCAGTTTATACAGCAATCCTTCATGTCAAACCTTGTGGAAGGTCCTAGTGATTTCTTGAGGATGTGGCATAAATATATTTCGGAGATATTCAGCAAATATTAATGCCTTTTCTGCATCAGTCTTTGCCCATTTATTATTCGGCATCTTTATAATTGGAATATGTTGTTGTGGTCGTTTCAAGTTCCTAGTTGCCCTCCATAACGAATAGTCTGTTTCCACTGTATTTGTTAAGTGTTGCAAATAATCTGGTATCGCTTTGTTTTTTATGTTAATCCAGCACTGTTTTGATGTGTTTAACTGTCTTATTCAGTTTGGATTTATCTATCGGAGATCTGGTTTGCTGCCACCGCCTTTGCAGATTTCTTTTTTCTTCAATCTTGATTTTTACTATTGTTGGAAAGTCATTCTGTCGAAGTTGTTGTTTTTAAAATCGAAGTTGCCTCCCTTGCTGCCAAGCTGAATGCTGCGTTTAATAATTCAATTGCACCGGTTCATTCCTATTTTTTAATGATACATTTAGTTTTCATCAAATACTGACCTGAATTTTGTCCAGTTAGTTTTTTATGTTGGTTAATCCCGGTCTGATGAATCTGTTTATTGCTGTTGTAGCAGCTAAGATTATTACTGAGTGAGTGATCCGATGATAGATCATAGCATGATTCTGCGGTCACAAGTTTTTTGGATATACCTTTGGTGACACAGAAATCTATCAGATCCGAAATTTTTCTTCTGTCGGTCGGCCAATATGTTGGTTGTCCCGTTGACTTGATATCCAACTTGCAACATTGCATAACTAGCAGGTGTTGCCTGCCCTTGTGCGCAATAATTGCGTTATATTCACCACCAGCCAGGAACCTATCACCAAGTGTTTTGTAGAATTCTACAAATTGTGTTTTCGTTATGCTGTGCTTGGGTCGATAATACAGTGACGTTAGAGTGATGTGCCCGTTCCAGTCCTCAATAGACACACTTGTTGCTTGTATATAATATTTATCATATTTAGGCAGCTCATGATGTTTAACTGCATTTTTGATGATTATTGCTGAGCTTCCGTGCGGATATTTTGTTTCATATACTGTGTAGCCGATTATTTTTATGTAGCTTTTATTTGTTAAGTGAGTTTCCGATATGAGCGTAACGTCTATTTTTTGTTGTATCAAAAATGTTTTAACTTCTTGTGCATGGACCGTCAATCCATTGGCATTCCATAATGCAATCTTTAATTGTTGAGACATTATGTCATTTTTGTGACGAGTGTAGTGACTCAACCTACTCACATTGTGCTCATCTAAACCATCAGGCCTTTCATCATTTGTTTTAAGTCAGCCATATCATTTGATTGCTGAAGAATTACAGTTGGTTGTGGAATAGTAGTTTGTTGTCGTTGTTTTAGTTGCGAAAAATTATTTTCCCTGTATATGTATGGTCTCGCATTCTCCGGTTGTTGTAGGTTTATATCCATATATTGTTTCCGAGGCGGAAAGTTTTGTATCGGCTCATCATTATTATTGCCGGTTTTTATCGTTGACTTATTTTGAGAAAATTCCCGTTTACGTTGTTCAGGGAATTTTCTTTTTTGAATTTCTTTGTAGTAACTACATCCTTTGTAATTTGCCGGATGATTTCCTGCACACAGGATACATTTTACATTCTTGTCCATTATTTTTCTTAGACATTCTGTCGTGAGATGTTGCCTAGCACATTTTACCCATCTTGGGTTCCATGAATGTTTAGTGTGTTCATATCGTTGGCATTTACTGAATTGGAAAATAACCCTCTTAACGTTTGGAGCTTCGATTTTTACTTTTGTGCATAATAAACCTTTAACATTGCAGATATCGATTTTAAATCATTTAATGAAATACCAGTACAGTTGACTGAGATCAGAGTACAGTATCCATATGTAACATAAAGCATAATTATGAATGCTTTGATCTATAATACATGTTGACATCTCAGTCGAGTTTATGGTTCGAAAAGATTTTTTTTCCTAGTTATTTTCATTCAGTTCTTATAAATAGTCCCATAACTAGAATAAAGCAGGATTGATCTTACATAATAATAGGTTTGTCATCATGTGTCACTATATTTTGGTGCTTCAATTTAGATATTAAATTATATACAAGTTTCCTACTGATATTTATGTAAGCAAAAAAAAACCCCCGAGGATATTTGTTTATAAATCCTAATTAGTATTAATTACAATAGATACAAAAAGAGGTAAATGATATCAACGTAATTATTACAGGTATATTTCTATGTTACAGTCATTTTTGTATACGGATACTATTGAGGTTTTGATTCCCAATAGCCTCAAATATTAGAAAGAAAATGTCAATATTATAGAAAATTTTCGACGATTTTATTGTTAATGATTTTCTTATAACAAATCAGATATCTCGATGTTGAAGTTTTTTGTTATATAATATAATTCAGTAAATAGAAGGAATTTAATACCAACCATAAAAGTTACAAATATTGAGTATTCCATCTTATACACAAAAGATATACCTCACACAGATTTATTTATAGGATACACAACTCAATTTAATTAGTTTAAACAACATTTTTGTGACAATTCATTCTTTAGTAATACTTCAAGGCTTTTTGTCCTTTTTATTGTAGAAGTTGTATGTATGTTGTTTGTACCTTGAAAGTTCCAATAACAATATTATAAATTTAATTTCTTTTATTTTAAATTTTTTTCTATCATAAATAACCTAAACTCATTCAAGCTAATAAGAAAATAAATTTTCACTAAAATGGAAAAAGGACGAAAAAAAAATCCTTATTCTTTTATAGTTACTATAGAGAAAATTGTATCCTCGTAGTTCTGTTTTTATTTTAAAGTATTGTTCTGTAATGTGATACTGATATATATG
>JANSTX010047384.1:0-12043 GCA_027564355.1 Penthetria funebris | reverse complement strand
AACTTGTGGAGAAATAGATTGAGAAGTAGGAGGGCCGACCCTGAATAAGGAAAAAGGCAAGGAAGAAGAAGAAGGAGAAGAAGATACCTAGAATATTATTCATATCATTGTAATTATTTAGCAAAAAAAAATAAAAATCAAGGAAAATGTGACATACAATCACTCTCACCATCATAATCACCTTTAAAGGTACTAGTCTGAGATCGTGGACAATGCCGGTTCATCACAGCAAATATTAAGAGTACTTTGTGACTTATTTTGTGACAGAAAAAGAATGTCTGCGACCACATTTGACTCCTTCGACGCGATTCAATGTCGAGCGTATCGTAAATGTGATGAATGTGTCATACCGGTTACGTAAATTCACTTTCTATGCATATAACCTTATCGACCTTTATTATATCATCCTCATTAATCGAGCTTATACCTTAAATCACAAAAAAACTGCCACTAAAACTTAACAATTGCGGTAATCTGCGGCAATCGATTTATAATATTTATTATATTTATTTAAATATGTCATAATGTTGCCTAGTATGACCTCCTAGACCGATAAATGTATTAATGATCATGAAAATTATTATTAGATGGCAAATATATCTGTACTTGTAACGGTCAGATCATTTTTTGAGATTATTCTGGAAATTTTCTACCTTCCAAAAGTACTATCAGTACCATATAATAGTGATGGTAACTGAACTTAAACTTAGTATATAAGAATGTGTTTAAAAATTAAAATTTATTAGAAATTTGGAATAAATCTAGAACTGATAATAAAGGCCATCAATAAATTTGAAACTTGTTTAAGGGCGCTGGTGATTTATTACTATAAACTTTACTATTTATCTTTGATATTATATACTAATATGTAAATTCAGTATAATTCAACTATACATTTTATGGATGACTTAATCAAAAGTTTAATTCAATTATGTGATTTACTCATACATTTTGAATAATTTTAATATTTATAATATACACAATAATTAGCTTATCAATACTGTATTTTAATTTATTCATAAGACGATAAGCTACATATTATTAAGTTCATATACTTAACTTTTATACGGAAAATAAATAAATTATAGTGAATATTTGAATATTGAAATACCAAGTACAAATAAATAAGAAATTTCGAGATATATATCCGGGAAAGGTGTAATCAGAACTTTTGCGTATTTACCTTTTTATTCATGAGCAACTTTTAAGAGATATGAGTACAATATGTCATTGGAATAGTCTAATTGTTCCAAAATCGGATATCTGTCACATGATTTATAAATATCATGTCAGAAGTCAGACGAAATAATTTAACCAAATCTGCCATAATTCAAATTCAGTAGCTACTTTAGTTTACGAACTATTACTCTTACACGATCTCATTCAATGGTATCACCGGAAATTTTGTGTGTGACCGGGACTTAAAACAGGATATCTATTATAGAAGAAGAGTACAGGCGAAGAATATCTCACCAATAAACATTTTAATCAATTAAATACTAATAAATGTCTGTTCTAGAATTGTTACTGCATTTATTAGCGACTTTTTTCAGTAAAATTTACAATATTGTAATCATCGAAATACAAACAAGTATCTGTTCTAGGAGTACTGTTTTTATTTATTTTTCAACTGCGTAATTACATTTTTCATAAATACTTTTTTTTTTGTAGACCTTCCACGTTCCAATTTCTATCCACGGATTCGACAGTTCCATTGTTTTCATAGCGTGTGGCATTGTAAACCGTTTATAAATAATTTTAATTGACGGAACAATTATTTGTTTATCTTTGCCTGAATTTAATTATTTTCAAAGTTTCGATAATTGTACATCAATTATTATTATTCCAAATGTGTCTCCCATTTCATTGTCCATTAATTGCATAATTACTGCACATACCGCAAAATAATACAATTTATAATGTAGTGTATTTTTTACTTTTAATTTGTATCCAAACATTATTCGATAACTGGCGTTGTCGAATCTTAATTAAGTAGGAAAATTACATCGAAAATTTTATTTTGTATTCAAACTTTTATCGATGATTGTTTACTTAACGAATGTTAATGCGCAACAATTCTACTCCATTTTTTGCATACTAAAAACTAAATTTGTTAAATGGAACAAAAATATGAAATTACTTATTCGTAGCAAGTTGTCAATTATGAGCCTCTACATACCGTTTTTCAATTATTTCTTATTATTTGAGTATTGTATAATAAAATTTATTATTTAATAAAATCATGACTAATATATTGAATTAATATTATTATATATATCCTATTTGCGAATGTAATACTTCGTCACTAGACACGTATTTAGCCAAGGACTATTAAACGCGTTTGTCACAACACTTTAATTGTACGTCAAGAACTATATTCATTGCCCACACAATAATGTTTATGATAAACTACATATTACTGTGAATAGTGATGAGTAATATTCATGTGGATAATATTATATAATATTAAATAACAAAATATGTTACTTGACTATGCATACCTGCATTCATTTTCTCCTGAATTCATTACTGAACAGTAAAATCACAATCATATTTTAACCGGTAATACCCCACTTCAGAGTCTTTTAAGTTTCTTTAAAACTTAAATAACTTAACCAATATATGTATTACCATCTTACATACAATACAATACAATACACATTTAAAAGTATTACAATAATTCCTAAGTGGTTGGGTAGGTGAGATATACTTCTTATTTTATTATATACATTATAGCAGCACTGGTTTGTGGGTTTTTCAATAACATCATTGTCCACAGTGTTGGCCGTATTTTAGACCTGTTTCGACATTATTAGAGAGAAAAATTTCACTAAAAATCATCATCTACCTTAAAGTGAATTTGTTGGTTGAAGTTTTTGAAAATAACAATAGTGCCGCGAAAAGAAATATGATCGCGCGCCCTAATTATTAGTGATCATCTTCAAAGAAAAGTAAATAACCATTTTAAAATTAAAACACATTTTTTAAAATTCCATTTAACCACATCTTTCTTTTATTTGATTATTTGGATTTTTTTTTTTTGATTGTGTTTGATTTTGTAGTGAAATTATTATACAAAAAACAAGACTTTTCTTACATTTTTCTGAAAATGTTAAGTGCTATTTTGTTGACGATTAACAGAAAGTAATTTTTTGATGCTCAATTAACGGATCCACAAGTACACTTGTATTTGTTTATGTTACCTGTTTATTTTTGAAATTTATAAATTTCATTTTATAAAATTTAACCTAAATTTCATAAAACTTTGCTAATTATTGTCAGTGAAACGGTAGATCGTTTATATTTTCTTTATGCTTTTTTTTTATTTTTTTTTGCCATCTTCGCAATGAAATCATCATTAAATTTTGTCTGAAGACCATTATTTAAACATCTTAAGTTAAGTTGCAAAAAATTGGTTACTGTGAGATCGGTGTCAAAATAAAAATAACCCACACAAAAAATTGCAAACTGCAAATCAGACAAAATTATTCAATTAACTAAATAAAATAGAAATTTGATTCAGTTTTAAAGAGAGAAATTGGCACAATATGTAAAATTTTTTATTTAATTTTCTTTTAAAAATAGTTTTTAAAATGTGCCACAAAGTTTTTGCAAATTATAATAATTCAAAAATGTTATTAAAGTGTTAAAAGTGTAATTATTTGTTGGTTTAAAGAAGTAAAAAAGAAAAAAAAAAAACAAATTTGTTTTTATTTAAAATTTTATTTACCATATTTTTTTTAAAAATTTAAGTTAATTTAATAATAATATTTATAATGTTTTTAATAAAAGTGTTTTTAATATTTGGATTACTAATATTGGGATTAGCAGCAATTGATGTACAACATGAAGATGATGGTAATTTTTTTTTTTTTTTTTTTAATATTAATTAATTAGCACATTGATGAATATTATTAAAAAAGTATATTTGCATATATATACGTATCTTGTCTTTGACACAGAATGTATATGGAATGTCTCATATTGTACATAATTTTATTTTATTGCATTAACTAAATGCAATTTCAGATGAGATCACACGAACGAGTATGCAAATTGAAATCCATTCAAGTTTAAGAACGGTTAAATTATCTCAATGGTAACGGTTCAGATATTAATTCTATAATTGATAACTTTGGTGTTTTATTTCCATCTTACGTAAATCACTGTCGATAATTTTGAATAACTAAGTATAGATGAAATATATTATACCAAAGTTTTACAAATTTGTCATCAATCCTGTCATGGTAATGAGCTTAATTTAATAAGACGATAGTTGGAAACGTTCAATGATCCGACTGTAATGTTACACTTAAGTGTACATAAAGTATTTACTTAATCTATCATGATTGATACAGATTCGTATTGCTGTAGACATCATATTCAAACAGGTATAAAAACTATATTTTAAAGTATTTAGGCTTAAAATCTTGATGACATTTCGTTCACTTAGCACTTAAGTTTATTATTTACGAGTAGCGTACATAGAGAGCGACCTAAACTCATGGCGAATTAATAACAATTAAAATAATATTATATACGATTCAATTTATAATTTTTTTTCGCCTTTAAATATTCACGGAAGTTATTAACTTTCTAACTTATGGTTAAAAAATTTCTATAATTTACACAATTAATTTTGAATTTATATGGTATTTAATAATGAATAGTTTTATTGATTAATATTAATACATAATTGCTAATTTAAATATAATATTCATCGCATAATTGAAACAAAAACGTAAAATAGTTGTGAACGACGTTTGTCACTAATTCAAATGCGTCTAAATGTGCAAGGGTAAAGAAAGGGATGCAATTTGATGTCAATTTAGTAATTATAATATGAAATTCCATCAATCTAGGCTGTTATCTACTTACAACTGGCAGTTCTGTATTGCATATAGAAACGTAAAAAAAGGCTTCGAATCGGATTTTGATATAATTATGACTGATTTCGTAAGAACAATGCTTGAATCCACAAAAATAGTGCTGCACAGATTTGATGGAAGTAAAACATAAAAAGAACAAAAACACTTTGGTGAAACTTTTTTGTTTGCTATATATATTGAATTTTCTCGTATGCTATATATATTGAAAACTCAAAATATCTCTACAATGATTGAGCTCTGATGTCAGACTAGAACACATGCATTGACTGATAATGAATCAAATACAAAAATAATATGTCAGAACTTAATTCCTGCCGTAAATTATCGACAACTTCTTTCCGTTTTTTAATTTATATTTATTATTAAATGCCACCAAATCTTTTATTGCTTGCAACCACAATTTCTGATAAGTTTGATAGTATTTGCCAACTTAGTAGTCTATATCGCTGCTGAGAACTTTGACGCCATTAAGATGCATCTGAGAGTCTAAATGATTCCGCGACGTTATGAATCTTTCATAGCATTCTAGCAACAACACAGCTCCATTTATTGGAGGATTTAGATTAGAAATATGTTCTGTTCACTTTAAAAATTATGCTTTCTTCATATTTTATTATTCATGTTTCTTCTTAATTTTTGTGTTTTGGCTTTGTTTATATTTAAAGTTTGTATCAACATCACTGAATGTGGCATATGTATATGTTAGAAATATCTCGTTTTTTCCATATGTCTAGGATCGAAAATCTATCCGGCAATATTCGTGGTGTCGTCAGTTCTTCGGGTAGCAGATTTAGTAAATTGCTGTGCCCACAGATCACACTATATGTTTTCATAAATATTGTACTATAGGCATATAAAAGTTTTCTGCACTTTATTAAATGTTTGGTTCCCAATTCATCTGTGGATCGAACATTACGCCAAAATACATAGCAGTGGAAGATGGTTCTAGTTTCCTATCCGTCATTTTTGGAAGTGCAAACCTATCAATATTTATCCATCTGGTAAACAGTAAAAGTTTTGTTTTGTTAGGATTGACGTTGAGTCTGGGATCTACAAACAGCTAAGAAGCAAATATCAGAGAAATAACAGCAACTACATCAGCTGTATAAGCAACTGGTTTTTTCAGAATCTTATTCATAACTATAGGAGTCAGAGAAAAGGCGATAAGACTCATCCCTGTGAAGTGTAGAGACTATATATTTTAATCTAATATTTATTAATTTTTATTATTTTTCATTTTGAGTATATTTCGGAAAGTTTCAAGAATGTTGCACTCACTGTGAAGTCTTATTTTTGAAAAATTGATCAAAATGGCATTGTAGTAATTTTGAATTTAGTCGATGTATGGTATAGAGTGGGGCAAATTTTTGGCTCTTGTCTTCAGACAATTTCTGACTACATGTCATTTTCTCAAAAATAACCTTAAATTTGTTTCGCATTCGAGGTATTCGTTTTTATGCAGAAACTTAAAATAGAATGTCATTGACTTGCAGTCAGTATACATTTTAAAGATACGTTCATTGTCGCTTAATGGAGTGGCAAGCCGTAATAATGAGTTTATGGTTAATTATATTATCTATTTCTGTGTTGGTAAAAGAGTTCACAGATCGTACTTCAGTTCTAAATAAAAATATTATGCATATACAAAAGACTGCAAAGCCGCATAAACAACAAACCTGTTTTTTTTAAAAAAATATGTTTCAATTGATGTGAATTTGATTTTATCCAAGATTGTTTTCTGGTTTTTTAACATAAGTTTGTTATCTTTTTTTCTTTTTTTTATATATAAATATACCATACCATTGGTAAGCCATACAAAAAAAGGTAAAAACTTGTCTAACTTATACGTTTTTTTTCCTCAATAAAACACTATGACTTGTACATTAGACCGCACTAAATGTATGTTTATGTTTTTAATTTTAAATTAAATTAAATTAAAATAAAAATTTTGTTTTTTGCTCTATTTGTAATATTAAATATTGATTTAATTAAAAATTGCATGATAAATACAATAAGAACGTACTGGTTGCTTGATGGCTTAGAATGTCTAAAGCACATGTTACACATTAAATAATTGAATAATAATTAGCTAATTAATTAAAATAATGTCAAGGCGTTATATAGTTCTGTTGAATACTTTTACTTTTTTTGTTTATTTATATAGTATTTGATATTTTTGATTTGTTATTTAAAAAATACTTTTTTTTTAAACTTGAACTTGAATAAATGGAGTCGTCAAAAGTGTAATCTTGAAATATTTTGTCGATTTTTAAAAATAGAGACATGGAACAATTTAACAAACATGCAGTTTTGTGTCTAAAAGTTTTCACACATCGACTTCCATAATAGCTTTTTAAAAAAAGTCTATAATTACGATGTAATAAATGGTTGTGTGTCAAAACATATATAAAACTGTCATTAAGTAATCACCTATTAAAGTTAGCTACAAGCTCTACTCACGTCAATGAATAGGTTAAAGATCATTTGCAATATCATTTGCAACGTTTATGTATGTAAACGAGAAAACCTAAAGTTCCACACGCTCGTGCAAGTAGAACTTAAAGATCATGTTCATATAGAGCTTCAAAAATGAGCTTTCTATCAGATGCGTTACAAATCCTATATCTCATTTATTTATGGCAGATTTATACAGACAATAAATGTTGTAAAGTGATAATTGAACGACACAGTCTCTACCGAGCTGTAAAAACGTAAACATTATTTAAATTCACGAAATCTAACGTTATTTTATAAACGAAACCTAAAGGGCGCATTAGGCGACATTACGGTGTTAATTTGCCGTTTCCAATAAATGCCAACACACTACTTTTTAATATAGTACACAGCACGTTTCTAATTCCAGTTATTTAAGCATAAATGATATAAGCGAATGACAGGCAGCCAATCTATAAAATTGCTATTATTATTTAAATTCAGAAAGTCCAACATCATTTAACGACTTGAAATTGTTTAAATCAAAATATTTATAATGCAATTTATACGAGTATAGCAGATAATTACATTTAATCTATTCAAAATATATTTTTTTTTTTACCAACCATTTGAGCCCTTAAAAAATCATTAAAAATATGAAATTTAATGCTTTAAGGTAAAAATTGTTAGAACAGGTAAGTACTCGTGAGAAATAGTTAAGACTTTTATGATTATTGAATAATTTTATGGCATCTTTTAACGTTTACGTCACAATGGCGAATAGGGCTATTACCATGTTAATTTTTATTGTTTTCATACATTTATGTAATTTAACATGATGTAATTTTAATATATTTAAATTTAAAAATCATATTATATCAATGAATTTCTATACATTTTGTAATAAAATCTATCAGTTTTAGACTGTGTCTCATTTAGAATGAAAGTCTTCAATTTGACGTATAATTATTTAAAAATCTAGACCATTTTATTTAGGTTTTCAATTCTGAATATTTTATTTTGAATTTGGATATGAATATGTGTATAAAATAAAATCTGGGAGTGTTTCTTTGCTGAGAATTGACAATATCATCTTAATTTATTGGTGTTTAACTTGACTAATGTTAACAAAAAATTTGCATGGATTTGATAATGCAAAACTTAATGCAGACTATCGATAACGTTATTTAGAAGTGATTTTAAACAGATTTTCATATTCTAAATGTAAGTGCAGAGTTAAATTTTAGAAAGTTCGGCATTCACGCTTAAATTCAAAATACCAAAAAATCATGATAATCTATAACTGTAAATTATAAATTCCTATCATCCCGCTCGTGAGTATTTATGGCATGAATGAAGAATAGCCATTGTGCACTTCACATCTTACCACTGGTAGTAGCCAATTTGATTGTTTTTTATAATCGTCCAAGTTTTCTGTTACATTAAAGATTCCAGTCTAATGCATATGTTGCGCGATATCAATGAACGCACACTCTTAAAAAAATGCATCCCATGCTTAATAACTGTGTGTACATTAAATTGAGCATCAAGATTTCCACGATTTAAGATGCTAGATTGCTAGTCACGATTAAAGTCTCGGAAAATTTTCATCATTTTAGTTTTATGAATTTTTTACATCGTAACATGATGAAGAATACGAATATTTGCTTAAAGTCGAAAAACAGCATATATAATGGTGTCTGCCAGATCAACTGATTTACTATGATTGAAAAGTAATGTTACATTAATTATGACACATACTGAAGTTAATCGATGATGTACTTCTTTCTAACCTTAGTATCCTTAGCAGTCGTAGAAAAACACAATTTTATAATTATTATTTTGTAATTGAAAAATGTGGCTAAAATTTAGCCTACAAAATGTAAGCAATGTAATGTATCAGAACTATCTATGATTTAACGCACATATTGGAATTAACATCATAATATACACCCATGTATTGTACAGGTCAAGATGGTGATGAGATGATGATGATGATGATGATGATGTCGATAAAAACTAACATTTATTAAATCATCTCTAATTACTACGAGTAAATTTGCTTCAAAAACGTAGTTAAGTAAATTTACTTAATATTGCGATTTCTGTCAATATGTCAATATGTTAAAATGTTTGAATAAAATCTTTAATTTACATAATACGGAAAATATTTATTTAATAAAACAAATAAAAATAATTATTTTAAGTAGTCGATAAAAGACATTTATAGCAATTTCACCGGATTCATGATTATTTCAAAAATTTAATTGATGACAGAATCTATAAATTTCAAAAATTTATTATTTATATCCCGATGGTGAGAAAGCACTTATACGAACAGAAATCTATTTTAGATTATTCTAATTGAAATTGCAAAACGTTGTTCTTTGAAATTTAAATATTTGGTGATATTAAAATTTAAACCTATGACATTTTCTAGTGGTGAAAATCTGAATATGTCAGTTATGTTAAGAATCAACTTTGACATTTGATAAATATGTCGTTATAGTTTTAATAGAAATGAGTATAGAATATCCGTCATGACCGATATTTGTCGATATGATGTAGATGAATTGGTGTTAAGGGCATCAATCTACTTACCTATGATTGCCACTCTTCCACAAAATTCAATTGCGTTTTCTAATTTGAATTTTTATCATTAAATTTACAATACCAACGATATGAATATATAGTGAATCAATGACTAAATATTTACCTTTGAATTCATTGGGCCAGAAATTTATTTTATCAATAAATTGTTTCAACAAATTATACCATGCTAATTAAAATTTTGTATCTAATCTTCTAGGTATTATTAAAGAGTCAGTAACAGAAATTGTAACAGAAAAAACTAAAACAACATCAACAGCAACAATACAAATTTCGACATTAACAGAAAGTACATTAAATTTAGCTGTTCAACCTTTAGTACATAATACATTAACATTACCAGAAACTATACCAAATATATTAAGAAATTCCACAGAAATATCATCATCACCATTAACATCAAACTCATCCAATACAACAATAATTCCATCTTCGTCATCACCATCGCTATCATCATCATCATCTACCACAAAAAATACAAATACCATCGTCTTTATGAATAAGAATAGTAATGGTATGAATAATGAAGAGCAAATAATACAAAATAATATTTTCGATGAAGTTAATATGACCATGAACTTAAATTCTGCAAATAATGATGAGATGAGAAAGAATGTAAATAAAATTAACAATTCATCATTAGGTAGTGTTGCGTCATCATCAGCATCACATTTACCAATAACTGACAATCATGATGATGATGAAAATCTTTCACATTTCTTACCAACAATTATGCCATCGTCACCAATGGTAATTAGTGCACCAAAAGGACGTGCATTAAATTTTACATCATCACCGACACAATCGATGAATGCAACAAATAATGGTAAGGCGGATTCCATAAATTTTGTAACAGAAAATTCTTCAAATAATAAAATTATGAATGCTAATCGAAAGGATTTAAGTGATATTAACATGGACGATGATGATGATGAAGATAATGATGATATTGATATTGATGATTTTGATGCATTGGATTATAATGTATTTAATTTTAAAAATTTAGGCGATAATATGCACAAACAACGCGACAATTCGAAAGCTGAATGTATCAGCAATGGAAGAATGTATAAGGTAATTTATTCGCTTTAAATATTATAAATTGCAATTTTTAATTGCAAAAAAAATTAAAATTAAAATTCACATTGAATTCACTGAATGCACATCCAAAAGCTAAGATGTTAATGGTTAGATAATTAATAGGTCAACGGTTGTAATTTTAACGCTCTATTACACCATCGTATAATGTCATTTATGACTACTATCGATTAATATAATTAAAATATTGCATATTTTTTAAAAAAGTAAATAAATAATTATGTGAAAAAATATTGACATCATGTGCAATAAAGATAATGAACTAATTATCTTAATGTGATTTAAATATGTAAAAATAGACAACACGAATATATCTCAAATATATAAATCCGTACGTTGTCTAATAATCTTTGCCATTTATCATTTGGTAGTAAAAGTCTGCTATTATTTATTAGGAAATTAAAATTTAAAAAAAAAAATTATCAAGATTGTTATAAAAATAGTCACATAATAAAATCATAGCACAATTCATTAACTTTATAAAAGTAATATTTGTTGAAACTGTGGATCATTTTAAAAATTGACGTATTTTTAATCTTACCAAAATAGTTTTTGAAAATAATTTACGTAATACGAGTATGTCCCAACATTATGTGCAAAAAGAGGCAAAAATGGATGCAGTAAGATTAAAAATAAATATAAAATTAGTTGATGACCCCACAGAGAGCCATATGCCAATACTAAAATATTTTTCCAGTCGTCTGCTTGACAGGTTGAGCATATAACACGTTAAAAGTTAGAGCATCCACAATAGATCCTATGAGTTACGGTGGTGGTGGAATAAACAGTTCAAAGTCAAGTTAAAACAATGTAATCTAATCTAATTTAGTACCAAAAGCATTATACAAACACGCGTCAGTCTTTTTGTATTCTGCGCACGACAACTTGAGAATGCTTTGAGATATCGCTATGAAATATTGCACGTGTCATTTTCTGTCCATCTGTCCGGTTGTCCGTCTGTCCGTCTGTCCGTCTGTCCGTCTGTCCGTCTGTCCGTCTGTCCGTCTGTCCGT
>JANSTX010047362.1:0-12045 GCA_027564355.1 Penthetria funebris | reverse complement strand
ATAATTTACAGATATTATTAATTGTGTAATTGTTCCTCGTAATAGAATGAAATAATGTCCTTTTTTTGAATGAAATAATAGGAAGACGAGACACTAATAATAATTCTATGTTGACCATTTTGCTTAAACAAATTCTATATACTTTTATAATTTACAGATATTATTAATTGTGTAATTGTTCCTCGTAATAGAATGAAATAATGTCCTTTTTTTGAATGAAATATTGTCCTGTTTTGTATATGTATATATATAATCTGATTAAAAAGAATTTTGATAGTGGAATTTAGAATGTGCCGTTTGCAAATGAAAGAAGCTCCTCATTTAACCTATAACTTTTTCGCCAAATCCACTTACAATTTCCAAATTACATTCAGGGGGGACATATATTCTTTTTAAAATTTAATTACATTTCCAATTTTGGGTCTTTTATTTACTACACAGCACTAGTCAAAATGAGTATGGATTTTTAATCGTCTAGAAATACCAGAATTATAAAAGTATTGGCTTCCCATGTCAATTGTATATCTACTTCCTTATTATAAAATTTGTGTTTTCTTTTTTTTTAATTATATTTAAAAAAATATAATTATTTGACTATATTTCATTTTTAGTTGCTTTAAAACATATGTCTAGTAAGTAAATAATCAAAATAAAAATATTTACAATAATTTTTTTTTATGAATTTTCTTGATATTATTCAAAAGAAGAAAAGCTATTCACCTATCTCCAATTATATAATGAAAATTTTTTAGAATCATAAAAAATTATTAATTTTTAAATTAAAATCATAATCATATAATATTTGGAATTACACGAAGAAAAATTAAATGTCTATTAAAAAAGTTATAACAAATATTTATTGTATAATTGTATTTAATAATTAGAAGTTTAAAATTTCAATATTATATATAATTGATAATAAGCCTCTACGAAATTTTTCTTAAATTGTAAGAAAAGTGTATATTTTCAAAAAATCTAAAAATATCTGTAAGTACACACACTAGATAGAGTTTCGTATCGATTTATCTATTTTTTAATATATGCACAAAAAATTAATTGCTACACAATTTTGAACAAAAGTTATAAAAGAAGTAAAATAGGGTTTCGGAATGTTAATCACCGAATATGAAAAATTATTGTAAAACAAATAGGAAAATTCAGTACGAAATTGTGCTTGACTAGAGTTGTTAATGAAAAATCACAAAAGTATTTTAATTGGTCAAATGATATATATCTATTAAAAGTTTCTAACCAGTCGCATATATGTTACTACCAGCTGCTCCATATAATGCTGTTATATAAATTCAGAATAACTAACTAATATGTCATATGGTATAGATTTAAAACAAACATCACTTATTATAGTGAATCGAAATGACCGAAGAAGATAAAAACAAAATACTGTCAGATTTTCAAAAATATTTTCAACATAATTATGATATTGAGATGACAGTATCTTTTCTCGAGGATGAATTTGACAGCATAATCCTGTACAGTTTCTGATTGGTAAATAGGTCAAAATTTACTCTAATTTCATAAAAAATTAGTGAATTCCTTAACTTTGTCCGTAAGTTTGTGATTAGAAAATTGAATTTTGACTACATTGTTGTTAAATTTTTACTCAATGCTGTATTTGCATTTGACAGCATAATCCTGTACAATTTCTGATTGGTAAATAGGTCAAAATTTACGCTAATTTCATAAAAAATTAGTGAATTCCTTAAATTTGTCCGTAAGTTTGTGATTAGAAAATTGAATTTTGAATACGTTATTGTTAAATTTTTACTCAATGCTGTATTTGGAACAGCAGTTTTTTTTTTTGTTTCTATGACTTGTCATTTTCAATGAATTATTGTGTTTATGTGACTTGTCCGCATTTTCGTTAAATTATTGTACTATAGAACCATTTCCATATCCATAATTTTCGGTGAAATTCTTAATTGAATAACTGAAACCACAGGTACAAAAAATTCTTTCCTATCTGGAAATTGAGCAAAACATTGCATAATATTATATATATATATATATATATATATTATATCATATCCTAATTAAATTGAAAAATAAAACCATTCTAAGCTAATTCAGCATAATTCAGTATATAGCACACCTCATATTTGTCATTTTTTATTAAATGGTTAATTTTAAAAATTTAATTAATTTTCAATATGTACTTTATATACACTTTCAGTCCTAGTCCATCACGAATACTATAATTGCATTTATACAGAATTAAATTAAAACATTTTTAAAAGAAATTAACAGCTAAATTACAGTTTTGAATAATTTTGGTCCAATAGTTTTTAATTGTACAAATTCGGGAATATCAATCCCATTAATCGTAATTGAATAAAAGTAAAATATAAGTAATTTAAACTTTTTACAAAATTTTAAATATTAACTCTGATAAAGGAATTTGACAAAATGCAGTTTACAATCTAATTGAACAAATAAAAAAAAAAAACACAATTAAAAAGGATAAACCTTATCACAAAAATTCACAATTAGAAGAAAATATTTCAAATAATTTTAAAATTAATTTACAATAAATTATTGTTGTTGCAATTAAGCATATTTTTAATTCATTTAATTACTTTTCATATATTAAAAAAATTGAAAAAAATACGATAAATAAATGTATTCTGTTTCTATTATTATCGTTTTGAAAATTAAAAAAATTTATGTTCCATTTTCGTATGGCCACATATTTTGGATTAGATGAGATAAGGAATCGTACACTTAAAAGCAGTCATAAGAACACTTTTTTTTAAAAAGAATATGTGTGTTAAAAAGATTGCTACAGTCAATTTTGAAGTTATCGAAATTTGGTAAATTTTAGAAACCCTAAGTTTTAATCTTTTTGACTTTTTTTTAAAAGATATCTAAGGTCTTCATCTATACGAGTGTCAAATTTTGACACTCGTAACCACATGAGTTGAGTGGTTAGAATTATTATCTCTATAATTTCGAAATTCTACTGGTTAAGAAAATGAAAAACAAATATTAAAATGATGAAATTATTTAAAATATGCTTAATCTCAATGATTTCCTAACAATTTAAAACTAAAATTAAAAATATGCAAAACTCAATAGCCTCTGCCATTAAAACATAGTATGTACATTAAAATACTATAATCAATAGTAAGAGTACCATACCATCAAGTATCAATCAATACTTTTGGCCTGTTTTAAGAATAATAATTAAAAATATATATTACAATTAAATTAATTACAAAGTTTAATCGTTCTTAATTTACTTTAGAAAATAAATCATAATTTTAATTATTTATTATGTCATGCATGGCACATTTTTCGAATGAGCATTTCTTTTGTAATATTTGCTAAAGAAAAATAAGTCTTTTTTTTTCTTAATTTTGTTTTTATTATAATCTACTTAAATCACTAATTAAATAATTAAATTAATTTATAAATTACGCTTTTTATACAATAAATCAAAAGAAATAATCAGGCAAATATCAATTTTTTTAAATTAAAAATTTTAATTCTATTTTATACAAAGAAAATTATAAAAAAAAATTACTTTACCACAAAAAAAAAAAAAAAAAATAGCAAATTGGAAAAAAAAAATATAAAAGAAGGAAAAACTACAAAAATAATAAATTATTTGGAATGACTTTATTCTGTCCATTCTGCATCATCAACACCTTCCATATCGTCTTGTTCAAGTTTTGTAGTAAATTCCATTCGAGCACTTACTGATTTCTGAATCTGTGTACGAAAAGAAATAAAAGTATATTATTGTAAATGGGATCTAATTTTCCTTTATATACACATTTATTAGTCCAGAACTTCTTATCCTCGAAGTAGCATAATTAATTGAATAGCAATCCTTCAGTAAAATTTAAGAATTATAACAGTTTTTAGATACACAGTTAGTGCGCATAGGGAGGGCGGCATTAGATGTTAATTTGCCATTTCAAATATGCATATAACATCAAATGTAAACTCAAATAATTATAATTGAAATTTGCCAACTGGAAAATATTGGATCAATCATAATTATCCAGTTACACATTTGAATATTTGAGTAGAGTGGTGCACAAATCCTCACCTAGTTTACTGTTGTTTTTTTTTTTTAACCTAGATCACACGCCATTACTAACATATACCGTGGTCTAGTTACAGGTGACACCGCGTGGAGGTAAAGATTGATTGAGTAACCTTGATGATAGTATGTCACTCCATTCGTCACCTATAAATGTACTACTATGATGCAAAAACCTCTATCTACAGACATATTACGTGATCTCATGGTAATAGGAATGAATACTAAGACAATTTGATCATTAAGGCAGTTAGTTATTTTGTTTTAGGGTAAAAATAAGTTCCTACTCGCCTCATTCTTTTTTTTGCATGGATGCTTGTTTTTCTTTTTTGGTTATCCAGTTCTCAGTGACACCGCGTTAGACGTAGATAGGTTTAGTAACATTGATAATAGTCGGCCACTCCATAATTCATCATCAATTCAATAAATATATAGTATACATTTTATAATTACCTCTTCTTGTTTTGCTTTTTCATAATCAGCAATTAATCCATGTCTATTTAAATTAGTAACAATATATGTAGGTACTATTTTTTCAGTCTTTTTAATCGGTGTTACTGTCGTAACTATTGATTGTGTCGAAGATACTATGGAATTGAAATCAATTAAAAAAATTATGGCTGCATAAATAACAATAGTTTATTAAAACTATGCATATACGAATAAATAACTTACAACAATCCATTCCTTCAGGTTGTAAACTAATTTTTTTTTGTTTTTTATCCTTTAAATTAAACCATTCGTCACTTGTGATTGTTGGCGTCCATGTAACCTTTGTTGGTGGAAATAGATCATCTTGAAATAGTTCACTCTAAAAAAAATTAATAGTAAATTTTATTAACATAAAATATTATGATAAATTAATTAATTAAAAATATATACTTTTATTCTTGGAACGGCAAAACTTAATGGTTCAATTGTATTATTTGTTAGCCTTAATGCTTTTGCAAATTCCACAGAAGAAACGTCACAATGATTTTTTGTCAAAAAACTTAAACCTTGATGTAATGTTTGACATCGATGATGTGACAATGGACATATATGTGAGGGTTCATCAGTTATTTCAAATACATAAATTGTTGAATCTCCCTATAAAATTTGAAAAACGTAAAATCAATTAAACATTGTGGCTCATGCCAAATACACGAGTATAGAGTTTTTTAAAAAATACATAAAAAAAAATTTTGATTTACCCGTCCTGTAGCAAATAATGTAGAACTATCCTCATCATAGAATGGCATTAATATTGCAGGTGATACATCTAAACCAACTGTATGCAAAGCTGTTGATAAATCACTTGATTTGTAAATACTAATTTGTCGTTCAGAAACTCTAAAAAAAATAAATAAATTATTAAACGAAATGATTTGACGAATCCAAATTTAATGTATATACTTATCGAATCCAGTACAAACAATGTATTGTCCTTCAATAGCCCACACAATTCTGGCTCCTCTTGTACCCACCGGTCCAGGTCCTTCACGAATACAATTTTCCGATTTTCTTACATTAAATACCTATTAAATACATTTATTTATATTATTGTAATTAAATTAAATTAAGAGAAAATTTGGTTCTTCATGAAGGATTGCCACTGTTTTTTTTATCTATGTATGGGCATATGAACTTGTTAGGGCCTATGTTTCTGTGAGATTCGATGAAATCACGACAAAGCGCTTATATGACCATTTGGAGAAATTCATCAGGTTCAATGATATGTGAAGCGGTTGGAACCAAATTTTTTGTTGTGCCAAAGGGTGTGGATTTTTTTCGCAGTCTTCACAATTAAAAACTTTTCTGGGAATGTTTATGAAAGACCGATTTCATGTTAAACAAACATCTTATTGATACATACATTTTTCGACCTAAATTAGCAATTGCAGTATTACTCGTTTGAATTCCTTAATATTTCTTTTCAATTACGACGTATAACGATATGTTCGTAGGCTTGTAAATAATTTGATAGGCTAATACGTGCTCGCTGGTATTCACAGACTCTATATAAATTAAATACTTACACGAATTTTTCCATCTTTGCATACTGTTGCCCCAAATACACCACATGGACTCCAAGCAAAATCAAAAATTTGATCTGTATGTCCTTTCAAACATAATTTTTCAGTCATAGTTTTTAAATCCCATAATTTTATTGTCATATCGTAACTTGCACTTAGTAAAACATCATTTGCCAAGGGATGAAATCGAATAAAGTATATTTTATCCGTATGAGCGGGTAATTCATTATCACATTCATTTGTTGGTTCATTTAAACCTTGATAAAATAAAAATACTCATCATATTATCGAATTTCTATTATTAATATATTTTTTATCAAATATTATATATTTTACCATCTTCGGGTATTTTCCATAATTTAACAATACCATCATCACAAGCAACAGCTAATCTATACGAATCATATGGATCCCATTGAAAATCCATAATATTATTACCATTTACCAATGATGGTATAACACCATCTGGAAGACGACCAGGTTTATTTAATTCATAAATTGCAATTTTTCCACCTGGCCCAGATATTGGGACAGCAACACGTTCATGATTTGCTGTTATAATTGATAGAAAGATTCAAGAAGTTAAAATTTAATAAAAAACCATAATATAGTGAATGTGTATATATACCATGAAATCCATTACACTCTCCTGGAATTTGACGGCTTATATTTCTAATATTTTCTATGTGCGTCGACTTATGACTAGGTGTTCCTTTAAGATGACGAAATTTGGAAACTTTTCCTATAGTAAAAAAACAAATAATTGATTTTAGCTGGAAATTGTTCTTGTATTTAGAATTTTTTAAATAGACTGTATTATTACCAAATACTGTTGACGTTCTTTTTGTTGCTGTACTTGCCGGCTCTGCACTGACTTTATTATTCTTATTGTTGAGAGTATTTGATTTTCGCATATCTACCAAATCTTTATTTGGCATTACTTCATCGGGAACTTTAAAACCATCATTTGTTACATTTTTCTTTTTTTCATAAACTATTTTCGGCGATTCACTACGATTCTTTAGTGAATCATTTCGTCTACAATATTATAAATTAGAAGGTAAATTTATTCTATTATATTTTTATTAAGTTAATCTTTTAGAATATCATTAGAATATTTGTATATTTGATGGAAAATATTAAATAACGGAAATTATAAATCACGCGGGATCCTTTGGACAATATAGTGTATGTGATGCCTTATTATAATAAACTTATATTACAAAATTTATAATTAATTTTGTCATTTGCAAAGCAAACAATACATCACTAAAACCTAGCATATTTTAGAAATGTGTTGTGAGCTACTGTATTATCTGCTAGGTAGAATTATTGCATGGCAATTAATACTATAGAAAAGGATTACTAAAACCAGTGGTTAATGACTATAACCCAAGAAACTAGCCAAAGCACGACATTCCATTGAGTTTCGACGAAGTCAACCTGTGGTGTTGCCATTTATGTGGCAGTCCACATAATATCTATCATGTCATAATCATTTCATCAATTGCAATTATTTCATTACTAATTAAGTTGCATCTGAAACCTGATGTACAGTCGGTTATAAAACACGGATGTATTTTATTACCACTATGATTCCTACGAATCTTGAATTAAGTTATGTTAAAGGTATTTACTGATCCGCATGGTATCAGATGCGATCTATCCAGTCGACTTGAAAATCTCGCCTTGTTTGATAACATTTGTTTGCTATCGCTATTAGAACTACATGCAGCTTAAAAGTCTATCTAAACATTAATATTTTTTAGAACGAAACTAATAAAGTTTAGTATGTCTATGTCATATTCACTAGCGATCAATGGTGGAGAAGTAGAGAGATTTCAATATTTGGAAAGTTTCTTGGCAATAGATGAAGCTGCTATAATAGTTGACAGCATATTCTGCCATGTGAACTAAGGATCGAGATGATACGATGATAATATGATATCAAATATTTTAAAACAAATAATAATTACGCTATTGGTAATGGTGATTGTGGTTTTTCTTCTTGAACACTTTTTGATCGGCATTCATACATTTTTCTTCTCTCAGCAATACTGCTTCTATTTAAAGACAATCGCTTAAGTTCCGAATCATTTTTATCTTCACCATTTTCTGTCGAATTTTCGGATTCGCTTCGTTTGCTTTCAAACATCTAAAATAAATTTTATAAATGTTTATAAAAACAGGTATTTATTTCACACTAAATAATTAACATTGATTAAGGTGAATTTATAACTGTCATATATAGAATTTACGAAAACTACATTTTCATCAATTTTAAAAAGCACGGATATTTGTCACTACAAGAGAATTCTAGTTTTGGGGGCTTATTATTTTTATTGTCGTAGAGCTCATTGTTTGCATATCGTCAAATGTGTTGCATTCTATTGTAAATTATCAGCTAATCAAAGTTTGATGTTTGCATGTGTGAGGAAAGAGTTTAAAGTGCGAATTTTCAAAAGTGTCCAAGTGCTTATATTTGTAAAGTGTCGATTTTACCAACATATTTTAAACATACATGTAAAAGCAACAAAACTTATAAGCATACAAAATACAACAATTACAATAAAATTAAAAATTAAATTAGTTTTTTTTAACCTCTTTCAAGTTCTCCTCCGATAACTATAATGCATATTATGATAAAAAATAGATTCACATTAATTCTGATTTATTTATTTTTAAATTTTTTATTAACAATTACCTTCCGTCTTTCCGCTGTCGATATTGCCCGTTCAAGATCCTCTTCTAATGAATCATTATCAGTCTTTTCTATATCATGAGCACTTTCTTCATCATTAATATCACCATTTTTATAATCCTCTTCTAAAATTATTGTTTCTAAAGATATTTTTCTTATTATAGTAAATACATATTTTATGACGTTTGTGATAAAGTATATAAAGTAAAATCCAGTCTGGATTTAAATTATTTCGAAGAAAATTAGGCTGAAATGCAGAATATCATATCGTTTTGGCACTAAAGTAGTAACTATATATACGTTCGTTTGATATGGAAAACTCAAACAAATAATCATCATCTATTCTGGAGAAATGACCCGAAATCCCATAAAAAATATTATCAGCCTACTGTAAAATATTATTTTTTATAACATGAAACTCAATGTTTCGCTTTTATTCTTTTATGGCTTTCTCAAGAACTCAATATGGTCAAATTGAACCAGATGATATGAACACGATATATAGGAATTTGCATTGTACTTCTTCGGATCAAAATAATCAGATTAAGAACATATACGCACACATTCGCTTGAATGTTATTTTTGAATTTAGTTGTATAAATAACAATTTGATACATTTTAAGGGTGATGCCTCAAGTCTTTAATATTAAATTTAGCAAAAATTTAGAAAGTATGGCGTATAATGTGATTTTGTCCAAATTGTTGTATACAACGAATTTTTATGAGATGATTACGATTCCATTTGGAATATCAACGATTGTAATAACTCTTTGTGTGGCTATGGGATTACCGATTCATTTAATACCGTAATTTTTCATCTTAACGCCTTTATCGATAAAAACGGTTGAGATACAACAGCGTAAAACCATAACAGAGCTGGTGCTTGTTTACGCATAACAACTCGCTTGTCGATGTATTTGATGTACTTGATATGTACTTCTTTGCATTCGAGAATTGAAAAATGTATTGTACAATTTTTTACAACTTTTAAAACTAACCTTTAACTTCACATTCTTTTTCTGGACTATCCAATTTAATATCATCTACTTCTTGTTCATCACTTGGTGATTCCATTGAATTATTTGCACTTTGTTCAATATCTGTACTTTCACCTCCTGGTGCTTGTGGTACAGAGAAAACTTTATCAAAAGAGATATTGCCAGAACAGCTAACACTTGTAAATGGTTTTGGTCCAAGTCTTGGCTAAAAATTATAATGAATTTGTTTTGATTAATTTAAAATTTAGCTTTGTAAAAAAAAAAAAAACCACTATCAAAATTATATACGAGTATAATAAATGAATATTTTAAAAAATACAAATAATTGCTATAAAAAAAAATAAAAAAAAATTAAAATTTGTTTGGTGGTATTTTGCTGAAACCTATTTAATTATATCCAAATAAAAATTAAAAAATATAAATTGCAGATTGACTATTTAACACTAGGTATAAATAAAAAAAAAATTCATGCTATAAAAATGTGATAAATTATAATGTAGTCTTATTAAAAATTTCTATAATAAAACAAAAAAACAGTGATAACGAAAAACAACAACACATATATGAATAACATATTGAAATGGACACCTTATAGCTTGTTGCAGTCCTTGGTCGTGCTATTGGTCTTGCATTTTTATCTGATGATTGACTATCATCAAAGGAAGTATTACATCCGCCACCCTGTTCTGAAACTGAATTATTGCGACTTGTTCTTGGTAATGGTTTTGGCGGAATACTGCTACCACCACAAGTACCATTATTTGTTGAATGATGTCCATTTTTAATAATGTTCTCATCGTTTTCATCCTTTATTTTGATCACTTTATCAATAATACTCGTATTTGCATTTTTAATGTTTTCAAAATTTTCAATATTTTCTTCTGCCTTTTTCACATGATTTTCTTCTGCCTTTTTCACATGATTTTCTTCCAACGAATCATTATATTTGTTATCAAATATTTTAATTAAATTAATTCGTGACACTGATTTTTGTTCACTATTATTTTCATTATTGTTTTTGGATTTAATTTTATTGTATAGAATGGACGAATTGTCATCGGTTGCAGAAATAATACAAGATTGTGGTGTTGTTTGTATTTTGGTCGCTATTTTTATCGTTTTATTTGTTTGATTCTTAATAATATCATTAAGATTACCTCTGTGAATCTACATTTTTATAAATTAAATATTTTTACTATACATATTTACTTATAGAAGTAAATAATTAAAATTTAAATGTTCATAATTATGGAAATCATAAATAATATAATATATATTTTTTACGTTGACATAGAAACTAAGGCTTGGAGCATTTTTTAGAATTGATGTGCGTTTCAAGAGAATCAAATTCCGAAGAGTTAGGCAGTTATAACCGAATCAGGTGTGTCTTACTTACATTGTATTTTACAAGATTTGCACACCATCAATCATAAATTAACTTCAAATATCTCATTGTTAACAGAAATATCCATAGTTTCACGTAAATTATTGACAGTTGGTATTTTTTTTTATTCAAATAATAACAATGGTGCAGATTATTGTTAGCATAACTGTACATTGAGTTTGAGGTAAGGGACAACAGGTCATTAATAAAACTTAAAAAGATAATAGGAGAACACTCACAGAAAATGTATCAGAAGTGACGCAAACCCAGAAAATCTGAATAGAATGCCCTTACAGAAAGTCTAATAGAACCAATTTCTCAAATCGCAATAAATACATAATAAGATAATAATACTTCATGCCAAACTCTATCAAAAGTTCCAGAATTTCGTATTCTTGGAAAAATGACTAATTTAGGGGAGCTAATTTAATATGAAATTTAGCGAAGAGAATAAGGCTGCAACACATTTTTTAGCCATACAATAATCGCTAGTACTATGTCAGATCCAGTTCAATCATAAGACACAGTTTCAAATGTACACAATTTATATCTCCAACTCTATCACTAGTGAAGATTTTCATGTATCAAATGAAAAAAGAATATCTGACATGGATCAACAAATAAATGTTAGGAGTATGTCATTACATTTTCAAGGACAACCATTGTTTATTTTTGATTTAACGTAAATAGCATTAATTATGTTTTCAAGTTTTCCAAGTTTTAGTTTGGATAATAAATTCAAAATTGCAGAAATTAATTGATTGATCGTACCAGTGAGCGCGTGTTTTGATAATATAATCTAATTCTGAATCAATCGTTTTTGAGGAATGTCACTGCTTTTAAGATCAACGCAATTTGGACGATGTTACAGACTACATATA
>JANSTX010047351.1:0-12046 GCA_027564355.1 Penthetria funebris | reverse complement strand
ATTAAATACAGTAATTCATTTTTATTCTAAATTCAACTTTTACCAACCGATAGAAAACCAGAAGTATTTGAAAAATATTTCGCATTACTGTCTGTTGATTTTTCAGCCGCTTGAGGATTAACAATTTCAAGTCCCTAAAAAATTTTTTTTTATTTAATATTTAGATATAGCAAAAATTTAAAAAAAAATAATAATAATCTCATAATTACTTGTAATGGTGTAAATGCTACACTTGAAGCTGTACCCGAAATTTGTTTCCGTACAGTTGTACTGCCACCATAAACTTGTTGCTTTTGTAAATTCTTTTGTAATGTCTTACTTATACGTACTTTAGTTTTTTCATCAAGTTGTGGTAATCTGATTCTACCCGTACTACCTTTACCAATTGTACCACGTGAATATCCTAAATCTTCTTGATAAGCGTCTTCATCAATCTAAAAAAAAAAAAATCTTATTAAAATGCAGAAATTTATATAAAAAAAAAAAAAAAAACAACATACATCACCAAAATTAAGACGATTTGCATGCTTTCTAAATTCAGTCATTGCATATCTTTCTTTCATTTTTCGTACACGTTTACCACCACGTTTCTTCTTACTACCCTCAATTGGTTTCGGTAAAGGTTTTGCAAATTTAACAGGCGGTGGTTCCTATAAACATGTATAAATAAACATTAGATTATATTATTTAATCATAGATGAATGCTGTGTTAATTTAAAACAAGTCTCTTAACATGTAATAAAAAACAAAAAAAAACTTGCCTGTAATTTATCAAGTTTCTTTTCAATATCTTCCTTGAATCGAAGACCAATTTCACCATGTATACTTTCATGACTTGCATCTACACGAGCTGCTAACGTACATTTTGCTGATAATAAACGAGCGGCTTTACGTCGTAGATCCTTAAAATTTTTAATTTGATTAAAAATTTATACATAAATATAAATGTAAATATGTAAAACACAAACCGGTGGTGTATCTTGTACAATTTGCGAATAATAAATGAGTCCTGTGTGTGGTAACATTTGAATTTTTGAGAAACCAGCTAACGTTTTTTTCTGTGAACCAAGTACTAAAACATTGCATGCTGGCATTTTTGATAGTTTAGTTAGGCCACCAGCAATACCTAATAGTTTTGCAGCTGTTGATGCACCTAAAAAAAAAAAGAAGTTAATTATGTTATTTTCTTAAACAAAATACGATTTCTGATAATTTACCAATAATCATTGATATATTTGGAGCAATGAATGTCATACGACTTTCAACATATTCATAAATTTTCATCTTAAAATTATTTAATTCTATTGCCATATTACATGCTTCATTTATTTGTTTTCTTTCTGCATCTGTTAAATATGTGCTAAAAACAAAAAAAAAAAAATAGAGTTATTAAGTGATACTCGTGAGAGAGAAATTTAAAAATTTTGTAAAATACAATGGTGTTTATTTAACGCTACTTTATCAATAATCTAAATAATGGTGAATACTTGTAATTATTTGAAAAGTGCCTTATTTGATACCTTTATGAGATTTGGAAAATCAAAACAGCTAGAACGTATTTTTTAAGTAAACTTCAAAATATCTCGACAACAGTTAAAGTTACAGTTTTGCTGTCGATGCTGTCGACGGCGATAAGATGCAGTCAGTCGTAGATGTATCTAATGAATGTCCTGAAAACTGATTATTAGAACATAATTTTTAAGATTCATGCATCAGTCGCTGTGATAGAAAGAAGAATACAGAATTAAGTTCCGATGGACCTTTAGAAAACACAGAAATAAAAAAAAAAATGTAAATTTGATAAAAATCAGAAATACACAAGCGTAATTAACCCTCTTGAATATTACAATAGCAAAAAAGATTCGAACGCAAATAAAATTATCTACGATTTTATAAATCAAAATAAAAAGACAACCTAATAATGTTAATGTATTACCCCTGTGTTGTTGATGCTGTCACCGACACAATCATAATAGTTGCTTGTGTTAAAATTTGTTGTAATTTTTCATTATTTTTTGCTTGATCCAAATCGTTTCCCAATTCTTTTACAGCATTTAAGTATTCAATTTCACCAACAATTAATGAATCCAATTCTGGAAAACGTTTCTGATATTTATCTTTTGCGAATTTATGTATTATTGCTAAAAACAAATAAAATAGAATAACATCATATGTACTTTTAACTATAAATTATATTTTTTTTGTTGTTTACATATTTCATTATCAATTTCAACAGCTACACTATTTGCTTCTACAATTAATTGATATTCCGGATCTGATTCAACGTTTCCAATCATTTCACATGATTTTCTAGGATTAATCATATATTTATCAATTTGTATGAGTATATTTTTTAATCGATCGGAATCCCTTAATTTACAAATATCACGTATTGAATTAACCTTTAATTATTAAATAGAATTATTGAAAAAAAAAACCATACAATTATTATATAAAAGAAATTAAATTACATTGATATCAACATCCATTTCTTCATCGGCACTTTCTGCTTGTAATTCTTCTTCAATGCCATCTTCTTTAATTGTTGTAGATTCTGTCTGAAGTGGAAAATAAGAAAGAGGATTATAAAAAGGCGTAAATATTAGCGATTACTGTTACTTATTGGAAATTGCCAAGTAAAATGGTCAGGATTTGTAAAACAAGAGCAGAAAACGATATGGAAATCGAATGGTCATACACTAAGAAGGCATTTGATAATGTACCAATATATACATTTGAATTAAATGTTGTACCTGTTTGACTGATGTTGGTAATATTGTAAAATAGTAGACATTGTACTGCATCAACAAGTATTATACAAGTATTAACTATACTCATACTTTTCCTTTTCTATTGTCTATCATTAGAACTGTGGGTTAATATACTTACTTACGACATTACTGCTGATAAGTAAACTTCAGGCACAACAATGCCACTGTTACAATCTCCCACTCACCCATATACAAACAAGGAGTAGATTATGCTATAAGAGTATCAGGGCTGTATACAGAACAGATGATTTAGCTAAAAACAATGAGATTCGATGAAACGTAGGTGAGTCAGGTGTCATCGAAGTAAGTCAAAACCAGCTGTCCAGATGTTAAGAGTGTAAGTAAAAGTGGAAAGCATTAAAGGTATTACTAACATAGTCTAAGAAAATAAATAAATCTGAGTAAATGTATAATTACAAACAATGTTTTCGGGTACACAAAATGCGTAGTGAGTTATACGAATATATAATTGAAATACTATCAATACTCTGGAATACAGCGAATAAATTAAAATGTAAATGATGTAATAACTGGACACTACATGACTATAACAGTGAAAAATTGCATGACCCACAAAAATAAAGGTTGTAACTGAATAAAAATGTATGTCAATTTCCGACGTGTTATCGGGGTTTAAACTGGGGTACCAGTCATTTTAAATCGATTGGGTGACAATATCAACCCACAAAGATGGTGATTATTTATTAAGTTGTAGAACCAACCGGTCACCTATAAGTGATTCCTGAAATTTCCAATCTAAAATCACAATTTACAGTTAGTATATTTGTGATGATACATATTAGTAAGGGCACTTTATATTCGTTATGCCGATATATGCGGTGGCTATATAAATGTAAAACATTGATACTACAAATAAACATATACTTTGTCACATATTTAAATATATAAAAAGCATATCAGTCCACCAATAGGAAATTTACTGCAGAAAACAGAACATCTCAATTTTTGTTTTGTTTTTGATATTTAAAAATTGTTGAATTGTTGTGGCGGTTTTTTTACCACTGAATTATTTTCATTTGTAGCTTGTGTGCATCGTAACAGATTAGCAAAAAGAAAATTAGAAATACTTTCGAATTAATAGATAAACATTTCGACGATTACTCCATTTATGTAATTATTTTGCTACGTGCAAGCTAAATCAATGCAGGATAGAATAATGTATAGACAATACACTATTTTCAGTTTTGTTCGATTGACTACATATTTATGTATAAAGAACGTAAGTCTATTAAAGAACTTTATCAATTTCGTAACATTCACTGTCGCCACCGTTAGGTAATCTAAAGTAAGACATTTAAATACCGATATAACGTGATTTTCCAATAAAACTAACAAAATCTAATGTACAGAATCTTACCTCATTTAATTCATCTTCAACATCATAATTTCCTGGTTCATCTAAATCAGCTAGAAGTTCATCAGCTAAAGACATGTTTATTTGTACTTATTTATCACCTTAAAATTGTTATGAATACTATTTTCTTCTTTAATGTAAATAAAAATTGCACATTCAAGTTTAAGTTTGCAATTAAATTCACACCAACAAAACAACACAAAATCATAAAACGATTATTTACGTTTTCAATGACATTTAATAAACTATGGCGCATTTATATTGTAACAATTATAGTCATATAAACATTAATCAATTTTCATTTTTGATTATAATTTCGTCAAAATTTACTGCGAATTATATGTTTTTTATGGAAATTGTCATAATTTTGATAGAACGCACTCTTAAAAAATAGGGCGAAATAAAAATTGTCAAACTATGACGACACGTCAGTGTCATAAATTGAAAACATAAACAAATGTATTTTATTTTGTATTTCATGTATTTCGTTTCTTAAGATATTTGTTTGTTATTTATTTATTTATTTGTAAGTTCATTTTTGTGTAAAACATGACATTATTTGAGACTTTGCGTAAGTTGGATGCCTATCCAAAATTATATGATGAATTTCGAGATAAGACCGCTAGTAAAACTGTTATTGGTGCTGCGGGTATGTTTTGATTTATAAAATTACAAATAATTTTTAAATATTTTATTATATTTAAAAATTATTTGTTTTTTGTATCATTTGGAACACAAATATTTAAGTATTCATTAAGTAGAACCATTTTATTAAACTTCTGATGCCACGTCAATTCCCTTTTAGTGTTATGACAATATTCCGATTATGTTTGATTAGAACGCGGCAGCTATACCATATAAAATATGTAGTTGTTTGGATAATAATTTTACTACAAGTTTCAATTATCTGTTTGTTTTATTTTTGTAAAATACACGGAAAAATACACTTTTGGTCATTATCACATCCGATATAATTTACATATACTGTGATCATTGAGGTGGTGGTATTTCGGTCAGGTAAAGATTATACAATCTTACGAAGTTAGACATCAGCTTAACCTATACACCACCATGAATGCAATCCGATTAAAATTGAATGTTTCAATAGAGTGATGCATAAATATCCGGCTATCTAGTTTAGTGGTGAGCCATTTTTTCAGCCAGTTGGCAAATACAACATTAACACACACTACTTTCATTTATTACTACAATGTGTTATTGACAATTTAGTTATTCATCTCATTTTACTTCCAATCAACCTAATAATTTGACTTATCACTAAAAAAATCCAGAGAATATAATATGTAACAAAACGTAAGCATTGATGGTTTAGAATGTGGCATTTAATTTCAATCAAACATTGATAAAAAGTTGTGTAAAGTTTAGACAAATGGTTATTATCCTTTTAAATATTTATATCTAATATTCTTGTTTTTTGTGTGTGTGTTTTTTTTAATAGTTACGGTTACCAGTTCTGCGTTAATGATTATATTAATTATATCTGAGTTTAACAACTTTTTGCGACCAGATCTTTCCGAAGAATTATTTGTGGATACAACACGTAGTCATAAATTGAAAATTAATTTAGATTTCTATGTACCAACAATTTCATGTGAATGTAAGTATAACTAAATAATAATTTCAGTGTGTATATATTATAATAATTAATTTCTTATTTTACTAAAGATTTAAGTTTAGATGCTATGGATTCATCAGGAGATCAACATTTACACATTGATCATAATATATTTAAACGTAGAATTGATTTAAATGGTAATCCTATTGATGAGGCTAAAAAAGAGGAAATTATTACATCAACAACAAAAAAGGAAAATATTGTAATTATTTATTGCTGTATTTTAATGATATTTAAGAAAAAAAAAATCCCGTATTTATTGATAAACAACAATATTTGTTTTAATTTTTGTTTGTAGACTGTAAATGATGTTGGACCTCCAAAATGTGGAAGTTGTTATGGGGCTGAATATAATGCAACTCATTGTTGTAATACATGTCAAGAGGTATTTTCGGCTTATAAAGAGAAACGATGGCAACCAAGTGCAGAAAAATTTGAACAATGTAAAGATGAAAAATTTGATTTGAGTATTGATGATAAATTAGCGAATAAAGAAGGATGTCAAATTTATGGCTATATGGAAGTGAATAGGGTAATTAACATACATAATAGAAGAATGTCTACAGAGATGTTAAATTATTATTTTTTTTTTTTTGAAATCTATTGAACTTTAGGTTGGCGGTAGTTTTCATTTAGCACCAGGAAAAAGTTTTTCTTTGAATCATATACACATACACGATGTACATCCATATTCATCATCATCATTTAATACAACACATATTATCAAGCATTTATCATTTGGTGAAAGAATTAATTTTGCAAATACTCATCCCTTGGATGATATGGAAGTTTTTGCGAGTGAAGGTAAGTGCAATTTTCTTTTCTTTTATTCATATATGTATATAATTTTTGTTTATTATACCTTACTACAAAGAATTTCTTTAAAATTATAAAACATTGTAAATTAATAATAGCAAAAACAAGATAAGTAATTGTAATGTGAAAATTCTAACAACGTATACCGGTACCAATTGCCATAAATGTTCCAAATGTACCACCACCTTGTAGCATTACTTTACCTACATTATTAATTAGTTCTCGGCCTCTGAGTCCATATCTATAAATTAAAAAAACCAAAAAAAAAAGAAAAACATATTATTTGCATTAATCAATTAAAAACACAGTTGTTGGGGTTGTTCGCTAAATTTAAAATGATATAACATTTCATATTTAATTGTTTGTGTCTTGCCAGGTATATTATACTACTTTTTTGGTTAGCAGGTTATTGTCCCAGAGCGAGTTCTCGATCTTTACTGTATGTAGAAGCATAGGTAGATGGTCATCAATGAACAACAGCTATTATTTAGAATTTTTTAGTCCAACACTTTCATTCACAACCGCACTAATAGTGTTATCACATCTGCATAACCGCTATTTAACAACGTAGATTAAACATTGGCATTGGTGTGATGAATAAAGTGCATCGACTAACATCTCGGTTGTTCAATACATATTTAACTACAAATGTTGTCATCAAAAAAATTGATGAATGATTGGGTAGAATAATTAGGATATAATTGCAGTATTTTTGAGGATATAATTACAGTAATGTGAGCATATAATTGCATCATTGTGTACACAAAAAAAAAGCTTAAGATGTTATGTGAAACATAGATTAATATTATTTGATAAAGACCATCTCAAATAGGTAATCTTACGAAAATAGAACACATTTAAAGTGTTATTGCATTAGAACTGTTATCAACTTTAAAAACATTATTTAATTGCATATACAATTCCATATTCTTCCAGATTTAACACATAAAAGAGGTTATTTGGAACGCTGCAGACTAAGAAAGAAATTTTTCGTCTTAAAATTAATGTTGTCATTGTTTTTACATGTACGTTTTGTCGCCCTCCCCCTTTCCCTCTACGTTTAATAACGCACATAAATTTATATTTAACTTAGGCATTTGCAATATAACGTATACATAGAGCCTAGCCTTTGCCAACAATATATTTTTTTAATGTCTAAAAGAATAGCATACAGATTGTTGCACAACATCTTATACAATACAATAATTAGTTTCTTTTCATGGTATTCCAAGACGGAAAATATTGAGGAACAAAAGTGTTTTTATCATATTGAGTGCTAACACATTACATAACCTAAAAAAAAAATAAATGCTTACAATGTGTACTCTTACCTAAGTGCTGTAAAACCACCAAATAGTGCACCACTAGCTAAACCCACACAAAATCCAATTCCAAATCCCATTTTCATTCTGTCAAAGCAACTTGGACCTTGTTGAGATGAATACATTCCTCCGGGTACCGCTGGCATTTTGTATATAGTATTATTTTACTAGGATTGTTTATTGCTTTAATTTTGTATTATAATTGAATTAATTCTCTAAGATATAAAATGTTTAATTTCAAATAAATACTATTTTAATTTTAATAGAATTTTGAACAAATAATTTCTATTTACATTAAAAAATGAAATTCTGATCTTTTTCACGAAGAAATGCAAAGCCAAAAAAAATTATTATGAAACGTCAAAAACAAATGCTGAAATCGCAAATATAATGAAAAGTTGCCTATTGAAACCTTCATTGAAACTTAAAATATATGAAAAATACTGGCGTTAAATTTCCATATAAGTGGAGCAATGAAATAATAATTTTGTTAAATACTCAAATGTTTCTCGTTGGCTCAATGGTCTAGGGGTATGATTCTCGCTTTGGGTGCGAGAGGTCCCGGGTTCAAATCCCGGTTGAGCCCCATTTTTTTTAAAAATTTATTTAATCTTTTTTTCTTATTTATTTAAATAAAAAATGCGTACTTTATTAGAATTAATATAATAAAAAGTTATTGTTTTATTAAGCATATATTTAACTAAAAATAAATTTAAATTCGGTTCCATTGTCCATTAATTTGAGCAAGAAAATACCAAGTGGCTCAATGGTCTAGGGGTATGATTCTCGCTTTGGGTGCGAGAGGTCCCGGGTTCAAATCCCGGTTGAGCCCGATATTTTTTCTTTGTTTTTCATTTTTATTGTTTTGATAATTGATAATGAAAAGCAAAATCAATGCAGTCAATATGTGAAAATATGTAATAACACTTTGATCTATTCCCGACCACTGTTACTAGACTGTGCATGTAAACAGTTCTTCGCTGACGTTGTTGCTGAACGACCGCAGGTCTGCTTCTATTAACCTGGAAATTCTATTAAAGTATGGGTATTTTAACAATATCATCGACTGGTCTCTTGAGTGTAGTATATGGTTTATCTAATTCCACTTTCTTCGGTTGCCAATACATCGCGCCTTCAGATTTGCCAGTCTCCACAAATTCTCGGTTATCCAATGCCACTTTCTTCCGTTGACAATCCTGTAAATACATCGCACCATCAGATTTGCCAGTACCAACAAATTCTCGTTTGATACTTTGTTTGGCTAGAAAAGTAAGTATACGGTTGAGTTTTGTGAACTGTATTTCACAAGTAGTTCGAATTTTACGTATGGCATGAGCCTGTTTCAATTTGCGATAGCAGACAAATGTCGTCAGTGAAGTTGAGATCGACAAAGGCGATCGGTTAAACTCCATTTCATATCATGTGGTTTAGTGATTACATTGCTCATAACCTAGTTCATGACTACCAGGAACAATAGTGTTGGTAAAAAAACATCAAAGTTTTACATCTTCGAATGTACATGCCTTCTACAATATAAAACTCGAATCGTGCAAATCTTCGATATAGACCGCACGACTCATGTTAATCGTTTAGATGATATTATTCAGTATCTAGTAGTGTTCGATCAATACTTTTCAAAGTCTGTTTAAAGTCACAAAATAATATACAAAGATTTTTTTTTTGCCATTCAAACGACTTACTTCTTAATGCATATTGATGGGGTCTGTTCGTTCAAGACCTACCACACATAAAAACTGGCTGTTCCCTTTTCTATGAAACTCAATCGATAAGCCAATTACTACGCTAAACATTTCGCATTATTTAATATTCATAAAAAATGATAATATTTCAGTGGACTAGTGGTATAAGGTCACTACTACACGTAACTTATCTATTGCATCAACGGTCACAATTCATGGTTAAAATATTTTATCGTTATTAAGTAGTTTGCGTAGTGCGGTGCGAAGCAAACTAAATGGTCTGCAATTAATTTTCATTTCCCTGTGCAATATTCATTCAAATAAGGTGGATATATTATTTTATTACATTTCAGGTGCAATGATGTTTCAATATTATATTAAAATTGTTCCGACAATGTACATAAAATTAAATGGTGAAACAATTAATACAAATCAATTTTCTGTAACACGTCATTCAAAATCCGTTTCAATTACAAGTGGTGAGTCAGGTATGCCGGGTGTATTTTTCAGTTATGAACTATCACCATTAATGGTCAAATATACGGAAAAGGAGAGGTACTATACAAATAACCTTGTTTTTAATTTAAATTTATATAAAATATTTTACATTTTCATTTAGATCAATTGGACATTTAGCAACAAATATTTGTGCTATAATTGGTGGTATATTTACTGTAGCTGGTATAATAGAATCAATATTTCACAATTCCTTGTATGTTATCCAGAAAAAAATTGAATTGGGTAAAATTAGTTAAGAACCATAATATGTTATCAAGAAATTTATTAATTTTTAGTCAATAAAAAGGAATATCAACAAGAAAATAATGAAGAAATAAACGATTTGGCAATCAACTTTCTTAGCTAGAAATCCATAATTGAATCTCACCACACTTATTTGTGCAAACCATTCAATGGAACTGACACTAATCTTTATTATCATCGCTATCGGGTTTATCCACCGGATATGTATGTAAGACAAATTATCGTTAAATGTATCTGCAAGTATAGCTTAGCAAAACAAAACCATTCGTTCTGTGTATGGCTTTACAATTTCGTTTAGTGTGCAAAATTACACCAATTCTTAATAGTCAAATTCATAGTCGTCCATATCAGATAGGATACAATATTTCATTATTTTATCTAAATAGTAATTAACAGATATTTGCACAACCTTCTTCGCATGTATTCATTCTATATAGTAAATATCTATAAAGATATTTTAATTTTGAGACTAATACGTTTGTGAGCAAAATATAGACTTAACCCTTGAAATGGCAATTTTTAACCATCCCAGTGTTTCAGAATATATGCATGTAGCCCCTGTTCAGTACTATTAGAACAACCTAACTTCCTCTTCATTATGTACTTCTATTCTTATAACATGCAATTTAAACTTCGTGGGTTTAGTCCTTTTATAGTATTATAAATATTTAGAACTTTATTCACTTACAAACCAGTGGGAATGCAAACCTTCGATTAACTAACTGGTTTTACAGTTCATATAATAAACAGTAGTAATATTAAGAATGGTATCAATTAATTACAAAATCTCAAATAGATAATTAAAACTTGTTTTGTTAAATCATTTTATCTTTTCGTTATTTTCAAATTCATATAAAATATTCTTGTATTTTCCATTATTTAAGATAAAAAATTATAATTAAAATAAAATAAAATAATACAAAAAATAAAAATCAATTAAATCTTATTATTTCTCTTTTACACAGCTTCAAATCGGTGATTAGAATTAAATGATATAAATGGTGCTGATTTGTTGCTTTCCCAAGAATTTATTCACCTAATAAATGGTCGACGCATTCCTTAAAGTTGGTTCACACGATTCCCGGTTAATTGAGTCGCATTTTCAACTAGTTGAAACTTAAAGTTTTGTATTGCGTTTACTTATAAATATTTAATTTTTGAAAATTATACTCATTTAGATTTTGGTAGCTATCGTATAGGTCTACTTAGGTTAAAATGTGGATCTGAGAAGCTGCTTATAACATTCTATTTATATGCGATTTTACTATACAATTTGTATGCAGATCCACCGTCGACGATTCGAATAATCGTGAAGTAGGCGAAAACGAATCTGCCTCACAGTCACTGCCAAAATAATTCGAGAAGATGGTCAACTTTGTTGTAAATTAGAAAACCACATTTTCAAAATAATAACCCGAATTACAAACAGGCATTCTCCTTTCTTCTAACATATTTCGGTACGTATCGAATTCTTTTTTCTCAGTTGATTACGTCTTTTTTTTATGCGATTTCTTGGTTTCTTGTCTTGTTTTATGTGCTTTTACAAAATTATTGCAAGGTATTCCTATTGATACAATATAGGTCGTGCTTTTAGGCCCTGGGAACGAAGTTCCAAGGGTCTATTGTATTTGATTCCGTTCATGTAACGCCAAGAAATAAACATC